>CM032065.1:20303496-20332363 GCA_018831715.1 Matsumurasca onukii
GATGGTTAGTGCGGTATATAAATAGCGTGTTATTCGTGTCACTCCTGATCTCACTCCCACTAAACACTTTCACTCACCCGCCTGCCCGTGTCTTATGTCTCCCCTTGACTTGTTTATGGCGTGTCGCCTAGGAGAGGATATTGAGACCGACCCGAGATGTTTATACACGTATAAATCTCAAGGTCCAACATGACTACTTTCATTCTACTTTCAGGCCGATCTTTGGTGATTTATGGGGAAATTGTGTCCACCTGGGCTCAATGTGGAGGGTGTGTTTAAAAATAACTTGTCAACAAGAGGAGGAATTAGGACAAAACAAGTCCTGGCAAGCTATGGTTTGCCGATCTAGATTCCAAAACAAAACCCATCTTAATTCTTCAAGAAAATGCAGTTAGGATTGTGTTTGGCCAAGAGGGTTTGTAGAGGTGACTTCAAAGAGAATAAGATATTGAAATTTCTAAGCCTTTATATTCTTGGGAGTGTGATTTTGTGCAGAAAAGCCTCCATCTTTTTTCAAACCAGACAAACTTAAACTACCTTCTAAGAAATCCTTACATCCTATCACTCCATAATCAGAAGATTCATTTTACCAGAAACAGCCCCTGTATTCCTGTATCAAATTGTATAATAACTAACTATAACCAAATTTTTTTAAACATATTCAATGTACAAATAAACTTAAACACAGCGTAAGAGTTTTTCTTTTAAACAAAGAGTATTATGATTTAAATGACTTGTTTAAAGATGAATTGTAAATAGATTATGTATTATTTGTGACGTTTGTCGATTCACTTGTATTTTAAAGACAAAAATGATTTGACTTTGACTATTCTCAAAAAATACTAAAACTGCAGAACTGTTTTGTCAAGGACAAAACTTATGCGCCCAAAATCTGAAACTGCCACAAACTTGACATCTGACTGACTGCTGGAGTCCACTTATATATAAGGAGATCAAGTAAGATTGAAACAGAGAGTACAGTGGTTAACAGATTCACTATTCATAAACTAATTCGTAGTTCCAGAACGCAACGGACCGTGGTCCGGAGATCACGTCTCTTCCTGGAGAGATGTCGATTTTAACCAAAGTGTGATAACTATAAATGGAGAAATATTTAAAAAATAAATAAATACCGCAAATTTCAAAAACTTTGAAGAAATTTGAGCGGTAAGTTAATTTTTTTGTGCTCATAGAAATCTGAAGCTTATTTACCTCACGCTGTCAAAAGTATTGGTTTTCAAGTACACTCTGATCTAACGTTTAATTTTCCAATAAAACATAAGTTTTAGATGAAATTAAGTTCATAATTATGTCACTTCAGAAAACTTCCACCGTTGGAACTTAGTAGCAAAATAACACAAAGGTTAAAGCCTTGAATAAACTAGAAACTACCTAACCTACCTTGCCAAGAGAGAAAGATAGATGAACAGCGAGATTAAATGCCCAATTAAATGCGCAATTAAATGCGCAAGTGTCAAATGAATGTCGAGAATGAGGAAGCTTGTCACCTCTGCGTTTCCTACGCCATTCATCGATCCACCGACATTGAGCCGGTTTCCCCATATTGTATGTTAATCCACGCACCGACACACAATAAAGCCAGCGAAGGATAAACGGGATAATTAAAGAGGCACGAAGCCTTTATAGAGACTTCAAGGTGTGAGGGACATTTTATCCCGCACCTGACAACAGTTGGATAACCTGCTCTAATGGTAATTGTTAACGGCAAGGTTGCCAGCTGTTTTGTTGTAATTGATTTCCACACCTCCGTTTTTAAGAGCGCGGGATATCAATATTAATGTTACACCTATTTAGTACATATAGGGATTTTTTATTACACCGACATAGTTCTCTATAGACTTATGGTCTATGGTTACACCTCACGAGAAAACTATAAACACAGTAGACGAAAAAAAAAAGAAAAATGCTAGTTACAGACTGTTGCTTCTCAAGATGGACTTGTATCTTCTTTACTCAAAAATGGAAGACCTGTTGCTTTTATGTCCCGTTCATTGACTGACACTGAGAAAACATATTCACAATAATTGGAAAAGGAAATGCTTGCCATAGTGTTTGCTGTCGAAAAGATTCATAGGTTCATTTATGGCTACAAGGTAAAGGTCCGGACTGATCACAAACCTCTAGTCAATATCTTTCAACAAAATCTACACAAGGTACATAGAAGACTGCAGAAAATGAGAATAAGATTAAGTTATGACCTGGAAGTAAATTATTTGCCTGGCAGCAATCAATTCATTGCTGATACGTAAGAGCTGCTTTGATAAGCACTGAATCATCGAATTCATCGGAATTTCAAGTTCACAAACTGACTTCATCTTTACCCATGACTGAAGAAAAAAGGAAAGTTTTCATCAAGTGTGTTGAAGAGGATGAAGCAACAGCATTAGTTAAGAGATATTGCATTGAAGGTTGGCCTGAAAAAAAGGATGATACACCAGATGTATTCTAGACTAAAAAGTAAACAAACATGAAGCTAACAATATTGCCTAGTTCAAAACATATGTTTTTTAAACTATAAACAGTTATTAGGGGACAATTACAGAAGAGTTCAGTATTTGCTGATATTAGTGACTGACTGAAATCAAAGTTTCCCTACATCAGCATTAGTCACTGGGCATACCGATCTTTTCATTTTATTCTACTCTTTGATTAACGACTATCCAAATCAAGGTGAGGAATTCATTCAAAAAATTATTTCACGTACAGTGTTGTACACAAGTTTACCGCATCGATTTTGAATATGTTACGTACAATTAACACAGCTTAATTCGACTGTTAATTCCAACCCAGCAAAAAATCTTCTTTAGACTTCTGACTATTCGTTAGATACTGAAAATGTAGTAGGGATGGGATGGGCAAGCAGCTTGATTTATAAGGTAGCCTACATGGACGAATGGGATTTCGGAATGGCTACAAAAGCAAATATGCCACACATTTGAGCGTCGTTAAAATTTAATGGTTTATTTACTACCCTTGTCAGCTTAGTATTGTGTCCCCATTTTCAGGCTCGTTTCACTTGATTCACTGTGTTTCTCGAGTGACAAAGAACTCGAAGGACCACCCGGTAGCTGACAGACTGGAGACTGTAGAGAGTCACGAGAGTGTCCACGTAGTTGCTACTTTTGCCGTAGGAGCGCAGCACCTCACCGATTCTAGCACTCGCATGTCGCACTCGCACTGCACTACGCGTACAGCGTACTGTCAATAGCAGGGCCAGACATGAACTACTATAAAAGAAGTTCCAGTTATTCTGTGGTAGGGCCTACTGTACCTCAGACAATCTACTGCTGTATAGCTTGTATATATTATCACCGAAAATGAATAATTGTTAATTGTGTAGAAAGACTCAAAACTTCTAAACTATGCAACATTTAAATGTCTTGTACTTGCCCCCTTGGGAAATAGCTACAACGACTGTATTTACAGCTTTTTTACCTTTGGAACAGTGAGCTACTCATGCCGCCGGCACTAAGCATGGGTCTCCTCAGACCCGGTACCATGAAATTGAAACGAACACCAATCCTGACCCCCAGAACACGGTTTTAGCATTCTCTAAAGAAAGCACGAGTTAAATGTTCTAAAAACTGTCAATTCCATTAGATTTTTATGGCATTTGAAATAACTGTAATTTGATGATATTAATCAATATACAGGGTCATCGAAAAGGTGTATGACATTCGAAAGTGAAATAAAAGTGTTAATATAATTGGTGGAATTTTTATTTTTACATCAAAAGACACAACAAATCTTAAGTTTTTTAAATGTAATTTAAAAGTTTCAAACTATGAAAATCCGTTAAAAGTTTAACTATAGAGGCCAAAACATAACTTTTGCTACAACAGCAGAATGAGAAGTCCGATTTTAAAAATGTGAAATACGTTTTCCTTTCATAATAATTGTTAAAATTGAATAAAAGATTATTTATGTCCGAGGCCGAAGGCCGGAGCTAGATTCTGAACGTAGCAAATTAGAGTTGCAAATTTCAAAGGAAACTCTTCTCACACACGCCAGCAGCGCTTTAGTGCTTACCTGCGTGTTGCCCTAAATAAATAAATGTTTTATTGCATATTGGACATTTACAATAAATGTATCGCAATCGTCAAATGTTTAAGTATCTAAAATTTTCCTTGCACTCTTACATCTAAATCCCATTCAAACATACAGTTTTTACATTCACTCTCTCGCATGTATTCGAATGTAGCCACTCTAGTCCCTATTCAATCAGTGAATCATAAGGTCTCCCAATTGAATGCCATAAACTCGTCTGTATGCCCTGGTTTGCAGTCTAAAAAATTGTCGCCCGAGAGCCTACAAATTGAATATTCATTTCAGTTAACTTTACATTCCAACAAAGGCAATTTCCTGACTTGCGATCCCTGTTCCGTTAAACAAATCAGATTTATATCCAATTTCCTCTGGACTAAAATTAAATATCTTCATTTGAGTGACAACATTTCAATCAGTTCGAGAAAAAACTACCCTTTAAAGTTTAACTCAAATGCATTTAAGGAGAGAAAATAATATTGTTTAACAATAACAAAAAATTGTGAACATTTTTTATGCTTTAAATGTGCCAGGTAGATAAAAGCTTCAAAACATTTACTCATCATAACAGCCCTCTACCGTGTCATGGAACAAACAGCAAGAACACCTTCATCAATTATCCTCCAATTGCGTAACATCTAGCTCGAAAATTGGATTAAGAAAACCCGTAATATGTGAATCCCAGAATTAGTTTGTAAGAAAGCCTCTGAACAGTTAAAGCTCGCAAAAACTTCAGTTAGATAAAAGATTATGTTATAGTAGGTAGATTGCATAGATGCCCCGTGGCTGAGGCAGCAAAATCAACATAAATCACTATTTAAGATGCCGACCACCTCATGAGGGTATTTTAAGGCAAATAATTATGTGGTGAAGGTGAGTGTGATGAGTGGTAGTAATGAGTTATGAGGTGTAGTCATGTAACAAACTAAGGCCGACTCTTCCTTAGAATGGGTCATTAATTAATAGCCCAATGACTAATGGAAATACAAGGACCAACGGCTTAACGTGACTTACGAACCACGCAGGTGATGGTCTGATATGTCTAAACGATGGTGGGAGTTGATGGCGGTATCATCAGATGATCACTGAGACTATCTGAGCCGCTTTAGACCTACATCATCCTCAAAACCTGATTTTCATGAAGCTGGATTCCAGGACGCCACGAGTCCCAGTCGTCCCATAGTTCGGCAGCGCAAGCACAGATAGCGCTGGGAGAGAATTATTTTGTTCGTTCTGGAAAATTGCACGATTTGGTCACATTGACATCGGACACACTCGGGCATACCGAGCCAAGAGATGGCAGTTCTATCTGATGTGCTTGGGCTGCCGCAACCATGTCGATTTTCCTTCCTCAGCCATGTGGCATCCATACGCATCTACCTATCATAACGTAATATTTGGTTAGATTAATCGTTTTACCCACTATAACAAATCACTTCTGAAGCACAAAAATCAGCAGACGCCAAGTCTATGACCTGTTATCTCAGGTTATGAACTCAGTTACTCAAGTTACAGCTGGAGGCAATAAATCCATTACAGGCTGAACTTGTTGACAAGAGATGTGTTGTGTCCAGCACGTCTACAGAAGAAGTTTTACCTCATCATCATTGGTTCTCTACCTGACTGACACCTCGTCCTCGTGAGCGGATTCTTGTCGCAGGTCCGTGACTGGAGAAAATTTCGTTCAGTTTAGACTTCGGGACAAATTAAACATTTCAACTGTTCCTGTACGGAAAAGTTTACTTTTTAGGTTCCTATGAGCTTACTATTAGGCTATATATTACTGGCAAATGTGTCTTTAGTACACATTATGTATATAGTTTTGCAAAACCGGAACTGAAAGTGCTTAAAAGTACATTGTCAATAAATTATCAGCGATATATTATATATACAGGGTTATTACAAATTATGCTCCTGATTTTGATTATAAATATTAATGGGCAAATTTGCTTTTAGACAGTTTTAATTGGTAGGTTCCATTGAAAAGAAAAACTCATCAAGTTCGATTCATACTGGTTTGGGTGCGTGTCTGCTCTCTTAAGTCAATTGTTGTACATGTTGTGTAACGGTTGAATTTGATGACAGTAATGCTTGCTGTGTGATGGATTATCACGTTAACTAATTTTTTATTAGTGTGCAACCAATTTTTAGAACCAGGTTTAATGATGATCCTCCTAGTAACCAATGTGATCACAAGTATAGTAATTAAATTTTAAAACGAATGGCCGCATTTGTAAAAACTACTAAAGCTCATAGTTTGTGCTTGGGGCATGAATCGGGCGCGGAGGTCCGAATAATGACCTACTCTTGAACTAGCCACCAATATCTTCGGGTAACACTCCCCATTATTTTTTCTTGTGGGGATACATACAAAAAGGTATACACACCAATATTACCAAACAAACGACTAGGATCAAACCAGAGGCAAACCTGAGATCCAGCAATGGATTACCAACGCTATCGAAACAATGGATCAAGATACTCTTATCAACTTATGGCAAGAGCTTGATTATAGGATTAAAATCTGTTGTAGCACAAGGGATACCCGTATCAAAAATTTATAGTTAAGAATAGTTGTGATAAAACATTTTGAGTTTTTCTTAAAATGTAACCATTTTGTCTCTTTGTATAACATATGAAACTACATTTTATATACACTAGAAATCGTGAACATCATTTGTAATAACCCTGTATATATATAGCTATGATTTCCTAGAAGCAAAGACCGCTACATTACGGCTGTAATAAGACGGTGAGTTTTGTTTTCAATGTAATCAGATGAGAATGGTTTCCTTGATAACGGTGGACGTCTGGTTAGTAAGACTTTTTATTTGTTGTGTTAATGAATGTAAACAAATGCACCTTAAACAACTTCTCAGCTCAATGCATTTTATAAAGAGTATTACTGTAATATTTTTATTCACGGAACAAATTAATGATTACTTTAATTTGTGTAGATTTTTAAATGTTGGTTTGCATTAGAGCTTTTGTTAAATTAAAGGATCAAGGGAATCATTTCATGATCCGGGTTGGGTCTCGCAACTCTGAATACATATATCTTTTCTTAAAGAAATTCGCAAATGAAATTTAAACAGGACCCAGATTGTCATAGCATATACGGCATCATCGTACATGTACGGACTATTTGGCTAGCAAACACTCCATACCTCAATTCCTCAACTGTACAATTTAGCCTCATACTAGATTATAATGAAACCAAATTAGAAGTAGAAGTGAAGAAAGTCTTGTAGTTGGATAACTGGGTGTGAAATTAAACTGATGAAATCTCATAACTTTATTTTCTATCCAACTCACTCTTCAGAGTTGACCACTTAAACCGAGAACCGCATTTCACCACAGAAACAGCGACGTTGGTTGGAGGAGTTCAAACTCGGGGTTTCAGTAAACTTTAAACGTTTTAGTTGATAGTAAACTGAACAAGTAGATTTCATTCATTTGCTGAGCATTGAATCATTAACCAATAATCAAACCGCAACGGCAGCCTAATCTAGGCTCTTACTTAATTCGTCTCTGAACCATAATTATTAATGTGTTTACCTTATTTACAAAACAACAAAATGACAAGATTAAAATTATTCAACAATTTATTTTTTTAATTTAAATTTAAAAATCGAAGTTTAGCCTTATTAATTGATTAATTATTATGATTAACTATTAAAATACAATAGTACGACTTTATTAGTGTCTTTTATAGATATTCGTAATTTTCACGATCAATAAAACTAACAACAAAAATTGAAACTCGCCGTTTTTTTGCTTGTTAACGAAGAAAATTTGCAACAAATTAAGGTGATAAAAATACAACATATGTATTTTATAAGTCTACTTGTTTGCTATCTTATGTATTCTACATAGAGTCTTTGCTAATCACTTATCAGGCAAAAGATAGTTTTGATAAGGCTTTAGATAACAAATATAAATGTGCCTTAAATACACAAAACCTACTAACTCCATTCTCCATTCATAGCGCAACCATTAAAGCCACACAGTTTTTCGAAGGACCTTATTCATTCATGGAAAGACCAGGGGAATCAACTAATAGCATCACTTCCTGATCTGTCAAAGACTCAGGGATCTTCAATTCATAAGGCTTTTACCACAGAATACCCAGAGATATTTACTCTTATTTTCTTTATAAATCCTTTAACTGAGCTTCTTGATCAATTGAATACCCATATTAATCATGTATGCCAAAATTATCTTCAGACATTTTTCTATTGTCATGTCTATCTATGCACTGTAGAGAAAATGTCCTGAAAAAGGCATACTATGGATTAACTAATCCTCATTTATGTTATGGAATTAGCATTGGGGGATTATGCGCGGATCACAAACTTTTAAGATTATTTGTTTTACAGAAAAAAGCTGTAAGAATTATCTCAAAAACGAACTGCAGGGACTCGTGCCGTTATATTTTTAAAACGTTTACTTTACCTTGTTTGTACATTTGTTAAACTTTAATGTTTACCAAAATTGCGCTCTATACAACAAGGCGTGACTATGACATGATGTACATGATTATGACACGCGACATAAGAACGATGTCATATCTAACCCTCAACGTCTGGTATCAAAATGTTCCAAGCACTTCGAGATGAAATCAAACTATTAACAGGCTCAACCAGCTTCAAAACTAAATTAAAATTACATCTAATTAACGGTTCTTTTCACAGTTTAGGTGAGTAAATGGATCCAGATAATTAATGTTGTAAAATCAATGTTATAAATATATTTACTTTTAAATTTTCGATATATTTTGCTGTTACTAGAGTCTTTATCTTATTTTTTTATACATCTACTAGCTGAGAGTACCCGCGCTTCGCCTCAGGGCTTTTAACATAGCTGTATATATATTTTTAAAAAAATTTCAAATTTATAAACAAAAAAGATTTTTTATATATCCTTAGAAAATCATTTAGTTTGCCTGTTAGTTCACCATCATCTCGTTATAACTTATAAGTGTTGCCATTTATTTTGCGGATGTTATGGGTATGAAATATAGCTAAAGATACACTGCGTGATGGGCTTAACCCTTGAACATAGTTTGACCGCCATACTTTTAGCCAACTTTGACTTGTAAGTGGCCTGAAACGCCTAAAAACGTGTTCAGTGCCCACTTTGAACCCTCGCCATTTATTTTTTAAATTATGTATGTGTATACAGTACAGCTAAAACACACTGCGTAATGAGCTAAACCCTTAAAGGAAGTTTCACTGCCATAGATTCGTCCGATTTTGAGTTATAAGCAGCCCATTATGCCTTAAAACGTTACAGATAGACAGACAGGATTTTTGACACCAGTTTCGGTCTATCCAAAGTATATTAACATCAAATAACCAAAACTTGATTTTTGTACAGACAAAAGTCTTATTTTATTTATATAGATAGATAGATAAGTGTTAGCCACCTTGTGAGAGTCATAGTTACCTCCGCCGTTCTGCTAGTTTTTTCTTTTTTTCGGACACAAAAATAGTTAAAACACACTGCGTGATGGGCTTAACCCTTGAATGAAGTTTCACCGCCCCATAGCTTCAACGGATTTCGAGTTATAAGCGGTCTAAAATGCCTTAAAACGTGCAAAGTGCCCACTTTGGTCCCTCGCCATTTATTTTCTGAACGTTCGATGGGTATACAATACAGCTAAAGACACTGCAATAGGCTTAACCCTTAAACGAAGTTTCACCGCCATAGCTTCAGTGGATTTTGAGTTATAAGCGGTCCAAAATGCCTTATAAAACGTTACAGATAGACAGACAGACATGAATTTTTTGACACCAGTTTCGGTCTATCCAAAGTATATTAACACCAAATAACCAAAACTGATGGATTCTTTGCAATGTACAGACAAAAGTCTTATTTTATTTATATATATAGATAGATAAGTGTTAGCTACCTTGTGAGAGTCATATACCTCCGCCGTTCCGGCCGCTTTTTTCGGACATAAAATAGCTAAAATCACACTGCGTGATGGGATTAACCCTTGAATGAAGTTTCACCGCCATAGCTTCAACGGATTTCGAGTTATGTTTCTAAAATGCCTTAAAACGTTCAAAGTGCCCACTTTGGTCCTCGCCATTTATTTTCTGAACGTTCGATGGGTATAAAATATAGCTAAAGACACACTGCGCAATAGGCTTAACCCTTAAACGAAGTTTCACCGCCATAGCTTCAGTGGATTTTGAGTTATAAGCGGTCCAAAATGCCTTAAAAACGTTACAGACAGACAGACCGACAGACAGACAGGAATTTTTTGACACCAGTTTCGGTCTATCCAAAGTATATTAACACCAAATAACCAAAAACTGATGGATTCTTTGCAATGTACAGACAAAAGTCTTATTTTATTTATATAGATGTATACTTTTTTTATGTATGTATATTCTTTGTTTGTCACACACAAAATTGTTGTTGTTGTTTGATATTAAACTGTATTTTGTTCTTACGACTCCTGACTTAAGTACCGCGTTGTCTTCAAATTCTTTAAATAAATCAAACAAACAATTTTTAAAAGATACGTCAGAATATCAGCTTTTGTAGGACAATTTGTTACATATAATAATAATAATATATTTGCTGAAGACAAAAAAATATTGCGTAGCAATAAAACAAAAAACACAAATTACAATACAACGAAATTACACATTCACACTCACTCACACCATAGATCTCTATTTATTTCCACTGGATTGCGCACTGAGTACGCCGTGAATGGGCCAGTTTCGGTCGGCCGGCAGCGGCTGGTTCCCCACCACCAAGCCCTTGTCCCAAGCCCTGACATGCACGTAGCAACCCAAGGACTGGGCGTCATCCTCCATCCTGTAGCTGAGTTCACCAAACTATATGTTTACATTTGGAAACATGTGATCATGGCGATATACTGTGCTGCCTACAACTGCTCTAACAACAACTGGAAAAACTGATGTTTAGGAACAGCGTACAATCCAGTGATAATCAAATTCAATCAATTTTGATCCTGACCTGCAAGAGTCAAAGACCAGTTTCTTTGAGGCACAGAAAATAAATGTTTTGGACGAAAATTATGATAAGGATATGGATCACTGGCAAAGATCTCTGACAAAGGACAATGTGTAGCCTATACTGCTTCCAAGTGATGACAAAACAAGATTTTTGTAAACCAGAGCCATTCATGAATTTTGTATCATCAGTAAACATGGGAAAACTATTTTATCCTAACAGAGATGTCTTCAGTACAGCGATTAAACAAAATAACGTGACAAACCCAAACATTGTAGATAGAATTATTAACGAGGCTACCATGCATTTCGGTGAGACTGTACAGGGTTATTACAAATGATGTTCACGATTTCAAGTGTGTATAAAATTTAGTTTTATATGTTATACAAAGAAACAAAATGGTTACATTTTAAGAAAAACTCAAAAAGTTTCGTCACAAGTATTTATAATTTTAAGTTGTTCATATGGGTACCCCTTGTGCTACAAAAGAGTTCAATCCTATAGTCAAGCCCTTGTCATACGTTGATAAGAGTGTTTCTTTAATCTTGATCCATTGTTTCGATGGCATTGGTTATCTGTTGCTGGATCTCAGGTTTACTAATGGTAATGGTGGTGTGTACACCTTATATTTGATGTATCCCCACAAGAAAAAATTACAGGGAGTGTTATCCGAAGATATTGATGAAGGCTAGGTCAGGTCGAGTAACATTCTTCTACAAATGGCCATATATTTTAAATTCAATAACTACTAACTTGTCATTAGATTGTTACTAGGAGGATCTTCATTAAACATGGTTCTAAAAATTGGTTGCATACTAATAAAAATTGGTTAATTTAATAAGCCATTACACAACAAGCATTACTGCCTTCAAACTCAACCATTACACAACACGCACAACAATTGACTTAAGAAACATGAGATACGCACCCAAACCAGTATTAATAATACTTGAAGGGTTTTTCTTCCCATGGTACCAATTAAAATGGTGTAAAAGCAAATTCACCCAGTAATTTTATAATCGAAATCAGGAACATCATTTGTAATAACCCTGTATTTCAAAGCCACCCCACAGTTGAGTTAGTTCAATTGGTATCAGACAAAAGCTGCACAAGCTTATCTTGTTCAAAACGCTTGATTATATGGGTGTATATTAGGCTTAGTGTTTTACTTTAAGCAGCTATAATCTAACTTTGTGAAATAAATTAATATAAATTACAGTTGGTTAATTATTTTCCTTATATACATTTTGTATCATAAAAGAAACAATGAATTACAGTCGAAAATATACTGTCATGTTCTGTTGTTGATTTATACAAAATTATTTTGTTTTATACTTCAGTTATTATTATCATACATCAAGTTTCATTACACTAAAACTGCCTATTCATAAAAATAATTCGAGAACGGCAATACGACACACATTACCTTAAAACATAATGATGTACAGTAATAAGGTATTATAATAAATTGTTATACATTTCTAATTTTGATTTTTAGTAATACAATACCTAGTTTTTCTATAAAGGACCTACTATATGTTATTTGTGTGTTGTATAAACAAAAAAATTCCAACACGAGTTATTAAAACCAGGATTATTCAGCGACAGTGCTAACTGTGTATTGGATTGTACGGGAGCGAGCCGAGGTAAGGGCTTGGTGGAGGGGAAGGCTCGCGGAGACGAAACACAGAGCGCAATCCAGTGGAAATGTATAGAGATCTATGACTCACACTTACATGATTTCGCACTCATTCCACATTTACACTTAACATCAGACCTGGCTTTTAGGGAGGGGGAGGAATTAAAATATGATTTAAAGAAATTATTTGTCTGGAAGATCATCTATGAACTCACATGTTAATTTGTTACAGGCTTGTAATATATTCAAAGCCTATTAATTTAAGTGCAAAGTTAAAACTGCGATAGTGTTCACAATACTATCATTGTGCGTTTTTAAGCATCAGGTGTTTTGTTCATTTTGGCAATCCTGCACTTGGAAAAACATGTGTGTTTATTTACAAACGTAACCCAAAATATGACCATAGAAACAGAAAACTGTTAGAAATTAAAACAAAATATTTTGTTGCTAGGAAACATTTTATTAAAAAATCATTTATGATTGTGATTCAAGACAGTGACAATGTTCGACAACGAATTCACCCTGATGTTTCCTGTACCGGCTCGTGAGTTATAGAATAAGTGTATCTTTACAATCTAAAAATTTTCTGTGTCTCATGCTTAAATGCTTGTAGTTATTAGCAATATTTCAGATTTGTTGAATGTTTTACTTTGGGATTTTTAACTGTAGCTTTGAGTTTGGCGTTACTTATACCCACACGAATCTAGCAGTATATTCTATGAACTAAGAAATTCATATTTTAATAACTCTTTTGTCGGAAAATTATACGATGGCAATGTTACCGCAAACAAACAACATTGCGGCGAACACTCATAGAACTGATTACACTTTCAGCTTCGATGGAAAGCTTCCAGATCCCTTGTATCCCTAACATTTGGGGCTAGAGATGCTTTAAAATGGTAACATTGCATTTCGCTAACAAAATAAGCATACGTTGGTAAAGTGACCTGTGGCGGGTTGGAATCTTGCGCGACTCCACAGCTCATCACTCCGCTGGTGCGGGTTCGATCCCCGCAGTCACCACAATAGATTTTTTCAGTGGCGTTGCATTGACGCTAGGTAAAGTCGAGGTTGGTGGTAGAGAGGACTTTGTAGGCATAACATCGCCTCGTTACACATGACAAACTTATTTTGAATTGTACATTTGAAAGCTTAAAATTTTGGCGCGTGTTTTACTGAAAGAAAATGCTAATTTTGTTCAAGGAGATTCAACGGTTCAAGTATTTTGTTAACAGCTGATGTTATAGGCTATTTCTGAAGTTAAGAATTTTAGGACCTGCTTAACGTTACGAGTAGTCAAATAAACATACAGTAACTAGAATATTTTAAATCTGCATTGATGATTATGGAATTTTGTAAAAATATGCACTCCTTTGTATCTTTCTTCATGTAAACCAGCATTCTGAATATAGAATTTTCAAGATGGACTTCCCTACAAAACTAAAGTAAGTATGACACTATCATATTTACAAATAAGTTCTAGTTTTAACTATTTTCGACTTGTTGCCCCTTGTCTCTATACTATAAAATAATGTATTTTATAAATCGCGTAGTTTTATAAGTTCAAGTTGATTGTTCGGAATTCGTTATTCAGCAAAAATACCAATAAAATTAAAGACTTCCTAGTTAAAACAATTCATCACGTAAAACCCCGATCAACTCACGTTTATTATGTGCACTTACGTGCTTTTAATTCAGACTTCCAAATTTTTTCATCAACAGAAATTAAAAATGTTTAGCGTAGATGATTTTATAAATTGTGATTTAAGAAGTTAAAAAATTTTTCCGATTAAATTCAAAATAGTTTTAAGTCCTGTTTCAATTGTCTTCTGAAAACAGTTTAAAATTCACATGGCAGTTTGTAGTTGCTTGTAAACTCAAGAGAATCTGGGAACGGGTTTTGAATTCTATGAAGCAATAAAACAGTATTCTCTGACTATTAGTTAATGTTTACAGTTTTACTATCCTTATCAATCATTAAAATACTATAAATCTAACACTGTACCTGTCTTGTCAAACTGCAATGGATTTCTCTGTTACAGGTTGTTGACAGTTTCGATTAAGCGGAAAGAAAAACTGTAATTAGTATCTGTAACTGGGGTGTGACTATCAGTGTCCCTTAAGGGCAGCCAAATTTTGATTTCTCGATTCTACAGTTTCAATCAGGCCCGCCGAAGTGCTCCGGTACGCTAGAACGCTAGTTGAAAGAGCACTTTTAAATTTGCATTCAGTATTTGCCTGTAGTGAGTAGTCCGGTAGTGATAGTTCGCGTGGCGGTTTGCTTGGCTTTTCACAGGGCAGATTGTTAAAGGGCTAAGTGATAGTAGACACAGTCGCAACTCGTGCTGGCTTGTGCCCTTCACTTAGTCCAACTGGGACTTACGGAGGCGACAGGAGCTCCCTAGGCCACGGTGCGCTCTGAGCTGTTTGAGGCCAAAATTATATGTCTACACTGGACAAAAACATCGTCTCGGCCGAGTAAACTTTGAATAAAACAATATGGCTGACCGTAAGTTCTCCTAAAAGGAATAACAGTTCGGTTGACATATTTAATGCGAACATCTACCAAATTTTTAAGTTGTAGCTTTAGGGTTAATATAGACTTATTCAACCATACGAGCTGTAGGGATAAATAAAACATTCTACATCTAACTATAATAGCCTACCCGTGTTTTGAAGGCAATGTAAACCTAACCCCTATTGCCTGCACTTGGTTGCTATTATTTGCCAAAATGATATCCAGGGGGCTACCCGGTTGTTCCTTGGTATCACTTTAACCCAAAATTTCATTACATTCGGAAGTTTATATTTCGTTCATCGACACAAAGTCGATACCCAGTTTCAGTTCGTACACAAATGGAAAAGGAATCGATGTAACTTAGGTGAGTCTACGTTTTGACTCGCTGTCCGTTTGCTGTGTAGTTCGGCATTCAGACAGCGTACGAGCTGCAACTGTTAGGTTAAGGTGTAGGGCATAGTGTTAAGCTAGTTAAGTAAACATTGTATTTTCAGGTACGAAGTCAAATACTGAGGAATCTCAGATACAGGATGATCTTTACATTCTTACAACCAAGGGAACCTCCGCGTCCTTCGAGCTTCTGCTACCTAGTTTAAGTATAGTTTTAACCACTAAAATAGCACGATGTAAATATTTTTAAAATTTGCGATATTCAGTTAGGTGTACATGTAGAAACAATTTGACTTGGCCAGTTACATCCTAGGTTTTAAAAGTTCTTCGTTGATATTGTCATGCATGAATCCACACCGTGCCGGTTCCTTTTCTCCGTGGATTCTAGGTGTTACCGGATCATCCCGCTGACCCAAGTCCTCTGTTCCTGCCGGGAAGAAGCACGAGACCTGGAGTGACGTCACGACATTCAGATAGTTCGCGCTGTAAAGACACCTATACGGAGCCAGTGGCAATCCGGAGTGGGCTACTTCCATAGTTAACGGTGGGTGACTTTTATATCCATATGATTAATTAAATTTCAGAATATAAAAGGTTTGTATTGAAGTGGAAGTTCATCTTGCAAATTCTATTTTAATGTAAAATTACCTCCCATTTATCAATGCAGATTTAAAACTAAAGTTAAGCTTGAAGTTGAAAGAGGTCAAGTTTTGTTTGGTTTCTGCACCTCCTCAAAGTAGCTACACCTAGTAGTAGCTCATCCTGGTAACAAATAGAATCCTAACGGTGTCGGGTTCACGCCGAACTAACCACTCGCTCAAAAGACGTCTAGTCACGTGGTCCTTACTCAACGCAGATTATTTTAAGATCCACCTCAGCTGCGCGTCTACGCTTCAATGCAATGGTTTACAGCGGCCCGTGTTTCGTCCCTCAAAATAATATGTACATTAATAAACATTATATATGGGGAACTAGACGAGTTTTCCGACACGCGTGTTGAACGTTTTTTTTTTCTAAAAGCGTTTTGAGTGTACAAAATGGAATTGAAAAGCGCTAAAACTTTGACAATTTCAAGCCCGCATAAGTTGAAAGATAGCCCGTTGTTTAGCCAGTTGTTTCGTGCGCGGTGTCTTGTGTTCTTTGGGCGGACGAATTCATTCTTTTTCTGAGGTGACCACTGAGAAACAAGCAACGTAATACTTTCAAACCACGTTATAGAAGCCCGAGTGGATGCTAATGCGTATAGTTGAGTACTTTTTCGCATCTCCATAGGAACAATATCAGATTCAGATCTAATTAACCTTCACCGTCTTTGTCTGGTTGAAAAGCTACCCTCACAGGCTGGTATCAAAATGTTCCAAGCACTTCCAGATGAAATTAAATTATTGACAGGCTCAACAAGTTCCAAAACTAAATTAAAATCCTATTTAGTTACCGGTTCTTTTTACAGTTTAGGTGAGTTTATGGATCCGGATAATTAATCAATATTAAAAAATATGTTTTGCTTTTAAAACGTTATATATATTTTGCTGTTACTAGTGTCTTTATCTTTTTTTGAAAATACATTTACGTTTGTTTGCCAACACAAAACCTTTTTACATTGACCAATAAATTGTTATAGTTTCATCCTCATTGATTATTTATGAAGGCTCGACCTTTCTCCAATTTTTTTCTTCTTTCGACATCTGACGAACTATAAGTTCTGCTAACGTCACTCCGCAAAATATTTTATACTTCATCTCTCTTTTTCTTTCTTTCGTCTTACACCTGTAGAGCGTAAGGTAGGCGCCATCTTCTTCTGCTCCGCAGACCCCATCCTTCGCACCAACAGCTGTTTTCAGCTATGTGGAATCTGAAGAGGTAGCTTTTAAAACCTCCATGTCCACCAAAGGCCTGTGTAAGATAGATAGACCAACCCTAGAATCACATGCGTGCGTACGTTTAGCATTCGATTGCCGTGAACCTCTCCATAGACAATGTCAATGTCATCACACTCACACTTACTGACTGTGTCACTGAGTCACCGCGTGCTGTATCTCGCACACGTGTCCGCGCTTTGCCAAGGAGCTCGTGCTAATCAAGCCTTCTGATTGGCACACCACACAGTCTGCACAATCACAGTTACAAAACACTCCTAAGATAGAAGTGAGTTAATTGTGCTGGATTTGTAACAATGCATGAGTGTATGTGCGTGTGCAGAACAGAGACGGTCTAGCCCGGGATGCACAGCTTTGATGATTACGTGCGTGAGCTATCACCGCCAGTTATATATACGAGATTGAAAATGATGTAGTATGTGAAAGCATAAAATGTGTGTACATGGTGAAAAGAAAATAAGTATCATGTCAGTAAATACAATATACACTACTTTGTTCGTTCTTAATGTGAAAGATGGGATTTGTCCATAATTTGACGTTTTACTGTCAACTCAAAAGACGTTTTACTGATTTTGCCAGACAAGAACCATTGTGGATGTTGGATTCTTATCTTCGACCTTTATGACTTCAGTGGAAATAAATTTTGGAATTGTTGAGTTTGAGCTGTTCTAACTCACTTTTAGTTGGAATTAGTTACTCAATGTAAACATAATGCAATTCGATAACATGTGCCGTAATGCACAAGGAATTTAAAACTCGCCTGAACTGGTATTTACTGCGGAGGTAAAATACCCAGGCCGACACGCAGCAAAGCGCTAAAGCACCACTGGCATAAGTAAATAGAATTTCCGTAATGTTATCGCAATTCAACCCACTCACAGCCTTACTCCGGCCTTCGGCCTCAGTTTTATATTCTATTACGACGATTTTTACGCTTGGCCTCCTGTGTGATGACGAGCGTTACGATGTTATTCGCTGCACTCACAGCCTCGCTTTGGCCTTCGGCCTCAGATTTACGGTTTTCTTTACTGGATGTTATACTAAATTTCATGAAAGAAAAACACATTTCAAATATCGATACAATCTCATTACAGGACTCATTCAGCTTTTATAGCAAATAATCACTTTTTTGATCGCCACTTTGAAACGACTTTGCATTTTCATAATTTAGAGATGATGCAGAGATGATACACATATTTACTTTACCTGTAACTTTAATTAAACGGGAAACACGTGCACGCGTCCAAAATAGAAACCTTGTATTCTAAGCAGAGCTTACGTCCATGTACAAATGTGAGGTAAAGTTTGTCTTGTTTAACGAGGCGAAGTTATATGACTACAAAGTCCTCTCTACCACTCAACCTCGACCTTTACCTAGCGGCACCGTTTAGTCACATTACAAATTGGGTGGTGACTGGTGGGATCGAACCCGCGCCACCGGAGTGATGATTCGAGTCGCGATGATACCAATCCGCCACGGATTTTGTTCCTATGTAAAATTATATGTATGTTCAATTTTTCTTATTATTATGTGTTGAGAGCTACAGACTTGTGTTCGTCAGTTGGTGAACAAATACCAAATAACAAGACATCATAATTATGAAGACTCGTTACACAGCATATAGGGCACAAGTCGACATTGAGTAGCTTTGAAGCTGAGTTGTACGGGTGCAACATGCAAACCTCCGTTAGTTATACAAAGTACTCAGCAGTCAGGCAGCTTTGTTCAGTGTTAGTTAGTTCAGAACTAGACACAGTTAGTGCAAGCTCGAGTGTATGGCGTGGGAATAGTTCTCCGAGTCATTCATAGTTCTGACATACTCAAGTGCTGGAACTTGTACACAACGTTGTCGGCGGCACTTTCAACTCTTGTCAACTTGTGTGAGTGGTTTGCTTTTCGACACTTGGTTAAACACGGGGATAAATTGTATTTGTAACTCCCTTTAAACGTGGGAATGGAATTAGTTATTAGATCAATGATTGGGAATATAATTTTAATTTTTAGGATTGTCACCGAATTGAATCACCGCAACATCGTTGTGTTTATAGAATGTTATACAATTTTAAATCGGATTAAATCATAGAATTTTAGGTTTGAATTTTTGATAACCTTGCAAAATACATATTTCGCAATGAAGGGGTTTAAAGATATCCCGTTAAAGGCGTCATTACTTAAAATTAAAACACTGTTCATAGAGTACAATTTAATCACGTTATGTTACGTATATTACATATATTTAATGGCAATTATTTAAAATTACGACTTCACCTTATTCAGCTAAATAGCTTCAACTAAATAAGCTATATGCCAATGAAACACACAAACAGTATTTTGCATATTCTCATTATTCGACAGTGGAAACAAACAGTTCGTAAAAACAGACTTAAACTATTTAACCTTGATAACGCCGTGTGTTCTTGACCTTACATCCTTGACGTTGATAAGAACTTGTGACCTTGACACTCACCTGTAACAAAAAATAAATAATTAAAAAAATTGCAAACTTTATTGGTAATATTTAAACTAACACTGATGCACTGTAATACCAAGAAATAAATGGTTTATTGCACAAACAAGATAAATACATATGCCAATGGTCAATGTTAGAACCATGTGGTGTTCGTAAACCACTGTTCTGTGTTGCCCAGTTCGGTAGTTCTCACTATGTCTCGTAATAGTGAATATAACTTTCTCTTTTGGTATTACACTTAAGACTTGAAAAATAGACACATTTCCAAAATATACAGGCAGGATAATGTCAGCAGTTTTTAAATTTTTGAATGCTGGTCGCACTCCCTCTTCTCCCCTGCACTTTTGCGATTGTTCGAACTCTCTTTTCGGAGGATAAATTTTGCCCGCGCAACTTTCATAAAGTCAATCCGTGAAAACTGTTGGTAGATTACTCCAAGACACGCCGTCATTAGTATATGGGTTAGAAAGTATTTCAAAATCTCCCTCAAAACATAAATGCCCGAGGAAAGCTACCACAGACATTACTATACGTAACATCCACGCCAACCCTCGATCACAGACTAGAGAAAGAGTCCGTTAGTCTACATTCCTCAATCTATGTGTATTCCGAGGAATTTGTCGAGTTACTTCTTTGATCTCGGTAATGGACCTCAATGAAGGAAAAGCTGTTTAGGCCTACTTTAATATTTACGTTTCTGAGTATTGTTAAACAATACACGTCAAATTATTTGTTCTCACGGCCAACGTATAGCAGTGCCCGACAGTTGCTACACCCTGACATCCGTCACCCTCACGAGCGACCCTACAGTATATCCTGCCTTTATACACTGAGCCAAGGGCTATAATCAAGTTAGCACTTGGCCCTCACCCTTGGCCCTTGCCCTTCAAACCATCAATCACAGGTCAGAGACCTACACTGCACAGTTGATGTAGTCTTGAGTTTATATTGACTGATGGAGATTCTATAACTTTGATACTTTTGACCGACCACTCAACCTCACCTAGAGGGTATGAATGGCGAGTGTGACTCTTACGACAGCAGGGATAATTAGGTTTAGCAGTCCTAGTCCCACCAAGCGGGGAAGGGAAGGCCCAAGGGTTCTCCGATAGAAAAATTAATTGTTATGTCTCAACAAACTATGATTTTACGGGCGATCGAATGTAATTTCCAGAGAACTTCAAGAGAAAATTCGAGAGAAATATTTAACTAGAAAATGTCAATATTCGCCAATAAACAGATCATCCTCAATTTGAAATGTTCGCCAGCCCAATGTCCTGAAAGCTTGTAAGTGTGAAGGGTGTCAGTGACCCTGTGTGTGGATTACGCGGCCGAGGAGGATTACCTCTGGATTAGCCTGGTTCTGATTGTGTAACCGTCACTAGCACGCTCTTACGGTAAGGTGCGTGAAAGTGATGTCTGTCAGTCCGTGTGCTATCTGGCAGTGTGCCAGGGTTGATTACTTTCAACAAAAAATACATTTTCGAGTTTTTGTCGCGTTTTTTAAGTTGAATTTTTTATGGAAAAGAAAGAGTGCTCTGATTAGATGATTGATAAACCTATTTTTAGCTTCTTAAGTAAGGTCTTAAAACGCTCTATGTTCTAACTTTAACCGTCAATAGCGTAAAACTAAAAGACATTTTGGCAAATGAACTACGGGCAAACCTAGATAATATGTTTATTTTTCATTTAAGAGTTGTTCCGTCAAAATAGCAATAATACTTAAGTCTCGATTTTATTTCCGGCAAACCTCTGCAACGACGCTCTCCCGAGCAGTTGAGGCGGACCCTTAATGTTTTAAAACCCCGGAAAGTGCGATCTAAACAGCAACAGAGTGTGACAAGTATTTTCCCTATTTTGTTTTATCAGTTGACCGGAACTAATAATGACGCTATCTGTTATCTGTTATCTACAGGCACTTGAAGGTCGAGAGGTTTACTTTGTACACAGACACATCAGCTGTTGATTGATGAGGTCTGGGATTATAATAAGTATTCTTGCAAGCGGAGGGTTTGACAGTTAGGTAGTATCAGTTGAAAGAAGGCCCGTTGTTTAGCCAGTTGTTATACGGTCGCAGTGTCATGTGTTCTTGGGCGGACGAATTCAGCCTTTCTTTGCGGTGACCACGGAGGCGGACTTTTTGATACGTTTTTATAAATTTCTTCGCCATCGAAGGATTCTCGGAAATGATTCTTACCTTTCGGTTTGGCCTGTAGAAAAATTCTTTTCTTTATTCTCTGAGTGAGATCTACAGTCCAAACCGAAAGGTAAGAATGGGAATATAAAACATTAGAATTGCTAAGAGACGAATCTATGATCGTTTTCACACAGTAATTTTTATTCTTAGTTTAAAGTTTGTTGTTGAAGATGGTAGAAATTCTGATATTGAAATATTATGCGGACGTTTTACATCGGTTTTAGTGAACAAGAAAACACGACGTTTCAGGATATCTGATCCCGTCTTCATGTGACAATTTACCAAAACACATAAACAAATATTAGGCTAGCTCATTTTTCTTATGTTTTGTGTTATGTTTTAAGTTACTTTTCACATGAAGACGCAATCAGATTTTAGATCCTGAAACATTGTGTTATTTTTGTTCACTAAAAATGTATGAAACATTTCCACAATCATATTTTGTCATAATATTTTAATCATGTGTTATGTTGTTTTGGGTTACTTTTCACATCAAGACGGGATCAGATTTTCGATCCTTGAACGTCGTGTCATTCTTGTTCACTTAAAACGATGAAAACGTCCGTGGTATTTCAACCTAAATTATTTTAGACAATATAAGTACGAATTTTAAAACAAAAGTAATCAAAGCAACTCTATTTGTGTAGGACAACGAACAAACTCTGTACTTTCTGGTGTAGGGATATTACTGTTCCATTCCACGTCAGAATGTGTTTGAAAGGTCAGTTTATTTGAATAGGACAGTGTTGAGCCCGAGGATGGATGATAGAGGGAAAGGGGATATTGAGCCAGTTTAATATCCAGAATTCCACCATACATTCGCACTGAATATTGAACACTTGACACCGTTCCCACTTCTGTACAGGTCGATTGAACACAGATTGTTGAACAAATAGTGTGTGTAGTAACTGAAAATGTCGAGAAATAGAAGAAATGTACCTTTCTTCTATCAGTATTGTGTCGCGGGAACCGACTGGTAGTGAAGAACTCGAGCAAGTTCAAGTTATCTTGAAATAGTAGCTGAAAACCTATTTTTTGTAAAGTAGGCAGTTAAGCAGTAGTGACTGTGACCTTGAATTTCGTCCTTTAAAAGCGATGTAAAACATGAATTTTATTGGGACGCCTCACGCCTACAGTTTTCATCGGATTTTTATGAAACAAACTTTTAAAGAGCATTTTTTTAGCCGCATCGCTGAGCAAAATTTCCATTTTCTCATTTATCAGACCGTGACATAAATCTCAAAAACAAAGGGACGTTGCATTTGAATGTCTTGTTTTTACGATTAAACTAATAAAGATTTCAAAAGTGGTCAGTGGAGACACTGCAGTACATACATCATCATCTTTCAAATTAAATTATTTCAAAAGATCTTATGAAAATTGCAGGCGTGAAATATTTTACGAAAATGCTTGTTTTACGTTGTTCTTATGAGACAAAACACAAAATGGCCGACAGGTACTGTGCACTCTTAACCAGCAAGTTATTAAGACAGAACCTTTTTTTAAACAAAGTTCATGTAGTATTTGTTTTGAGTTGTGTTACCTTATTTTTACTGCTTAAATAATATTACTTCGACTATTGAGTGTTAAGTCCCAAGTGCTATTACTTCATGAGTTCAACTTTCCCTTGGCGTGAACATTGTGAATTGGGATAAGTACCCATTACCACAGTACATTCTCTAGAGGAATGGATGTGCTCAGCAATGTCTATCCTAGTAAACATTGCAATGCATTAGTCCAACAAAGGTTAAGTAGTTTGTATCAAATTCATTTGCGTAAACATTCCTTCAAACTCCTTTTTGTTAAGTTACTCAATCCTCCAGAGGTGCAGTTGTGTTCAAGTAAGACATCTCTTCGGCAGTTTCATTCGTCAGTTTTATAATGAAGCTGAAAGAGTGTTGGGGAGGGGTGGTCGTGTTCACGCCATGTGGCGAATAGGCAGAAATTGCTCCCAGACACGTGCCCGTGTGTGATCAATAGAGAGTGCGAATGTGAAGTAGTTAGGGCTGACAAGCAGAAGTCCGGGGTGGAGGGATGATAATCATAGACAAGAGTCTTTCTGAAATCTCAATATACTTGAGCATTGCATGACGTACAAGAAGACTGTTTCTAAAGACCAGGCCCAGTTCTTGACTTCGATCAAGGCAACTCTACATTCTTAATGGATGTACTGAGTGTTGACTTGCGTCAATTCACACCTCATGAAGAGAGAAAAGAAGAGCCACAAGAGGAGTGGGCGGAAGAGTGATCTTGACAAAGAGTTGTCTGTTTGACGTGACGTCACCACGTCTGGACCATCAGCTGGTAGCTCATCAACAACAACACGCCATGTCATCTGCATATTTAAAATACCAACGTTGAGTATTTAAAATAGGTTATTAAGGAATTCATTTTCGTAGAAACATTCATCATACATTGGTGTGCTTGAGTAGTTTTCGAGTGACGAAAGGTATAATGAGAGTTTTACATGAAAACTGATGAATATGGAAACCGTCCAAGTTGTGAATGACTGACAGATCAATTTCTGTGGTATTAGGTTGAGAGATAGATAGCCAAGGCATTCCAAAGCTAAGGAAAAGGCACGGACTATGATTATAACATTACAAACATCTAGTTCTTTCATCTCTGGTTCTCAATTTCTAGTATATCACTAACGAGATTTGAAATTATCAAGACAGCCATAATTCATGTGTAAGCATAATATCAATTTTGGTTTCTCAACCCCAGCTATTGTTATATTCTCATGGAGAGTCCTCACACATACATCAAGAGGCTTTGATAAATCACAGGTTTCAATTTGCCCAGAGTGTGGGACAAAGCTGGAAGGTTGCGCAAGGTGTATCGCAGAACTGCTCTCGGGGAATTCTTCGAGTACATATTAAGCATTGTCCTTTCGCTATCGTGTGTCGATGTCGTGAGAGCCATAAAAGGGTGAGGTGAGAGTGTCTCGTACCTGTGCCGTATGTCTGTCTGTCACCCAGGTATATAATGAGTGCCGAGCTTTCTCACTGCACGCTAGGCTAGGCCAAGTCACGCGCACCTCCTGCTCCAGGCTCTTCAGCTACTGTCCAGTAGATGCTGGCAGGTCGCCATGGTGTGTCACTGCAGTAGACCAGGAGAGGTGAGAGTGACATTCGACAACAGTGGGAACTGGGAAAGTGGCAGATCTGAGTTATAACTCGTAGTCGCTAGTCACTGGCTCGATTGAATATTATTTCTAAACCAGGAAAGAAAAAAGGATTCCTCAAATACCCTTCATTGGTTATGGTCGCGTTGGTGTTCCAAAAGGACAATTGATAGCATTTTTTTACTGTCTCATCGGATAACTTAGAAATAAGGACACAGATGACAAATTAGCGGTATCTACCTAGACTCTTTTAGGTGCTAGTATTTAAGATCGACTACACAACAAATTCAACCATACAGCAGCTTCTTTCTACCACTCCTCTAGATACCATATAGAACCTACATACCTCCGCGCTCATTCCTAAATCTGCCATATGTTCCCGGGTGACAGGCTGGAAATTGAACTGGCTCCAGGTAATTACTGCAGAACCTCTAACCTTTGCTGCAATGACAAGCCACTTTCTCATACGTAACAGTTTGAAACCCCATTTGTTCTTGCTTGGAGATATTATTCTTCGATTTAATAGTCAACAGAGGGCGAGTATAGCGCGTTTGACGGATAACTGGAATGAATAAAAATATAGTCGTAACTCTCGTAGCCACAAGCGCTACGGCAAATCTCAGCAAATATCCAATAAAACAAAAGAATTTTCATTTATCTTTTTTAATTGGACCAAATTCTGTTATACACTACTACTGTCTATGGTTTTGTATAGTAAACCAACAACAGCTGTAAATAGTTGTATTTGTTTTGAAATAAGAAAGTTGTATACTTTCTGTATCCTAGAAACCTAGGCTAGTAAATCATGTAACACTTCAGTTTTACCCAGTGCTCTGAATGTCTAAGTGCAGTAATTCGATTGTTTTATTATTTTTATAAAACCAAAATATCTTTGAAACGGTAGATTCTAGAGCAACGGGAGTTGTTTTGATCTATTAAGAGAGTAAAAAGTCCCTGACACCCAAATTTTTGAATGATCTTTGCAAAGGAACCAAACTGCAGTAAATACATTTGAGAGCAAATCTTCATTAATTAAAGCCCACCCTCAACCCATGTAGCCCGCATCATCAGTCTAGCAATAGTTTAGGATTGATGGATGTTCGTAAGATCGTCCCTATCACGCACGATGAGTTGATGTCTTCCTTCCCACCAGAAGAGGCCGGCAGAGTGATGTTCAACAACTGGCTTTGAAACTGGACAACAGCTGGATAATTAATTCAACGCTGTGCCAGTTCGTTGATTGATTGTACGAACATGTGTTGTTTGATGAGAGGATCTTTCAGGCCGGACACAGATTAGTGGTTCAAAACAAAGTAAATGACTGAAAGATTCGTTGAGTAAAAAGGAAAATACCAAAAGAGTACAAAGCTGAAGTTGGAAACCACAACAACTTACATTAAACCAAAAAATACAAAGGAACACTTTTAATAAAACACGTTTAACGTTTTATCTTATTATGAGAACGTTAATCGATCGATAACATCGATTGAACATCAAAGAAACTGCATCTTCTTTGATTCTATTTGTTTATCGACGGCTAAGTTTCATCACTTTCGATTCATTGGGTAAACATGGTGGGTTTGCTTTCCCGTTCACCGCCATTAAAAGTGATATATTGGTGTGGAGGCGTCCACGTATATTTATTCATGAGTGGAAACTACACACAAGTTTAAATTGTGAATTTATTGTTTTCTAACGTTTAGTAATTCTATCCTCTGGCTGGCTGCAGATGTTCCCGCGAAGATTAGTCATACCAAACATATAAGGGCTTATTTATTATGTAATATCATTGCGTTATTCGTATTCCACGGTGGACCCCAAAATGTCAAGTTTAGATCGACCTTGAAAGTTCGAACATTTGAAAGTTTTTCAGTTCTTATTTGGGAACTTCATTCAACAACTAGTTTTCAGTCATCCACGAAATATGATCTAATCTTTTTAAAAAGCACTTGGGTTAATAATCAGAAATCGGTGACTAGGAACAGATAGATCGAATTTTGTACGCACAACATGATGACCTAATCCTACCTGAAGGTACAATAGATATTACATTATATGAGTTGATGGTTTAGGTAATGTAATTAGGTCTGGTAATGAAATAGGAAAGGTGGAATTAAAATGACAGAAGACACGAATGAGTGTTTTATTAGAGATGAAGATCAAATGCAAAGCATTTATAAAACATTCTTAATTTATTAAACAATTTGAGTTTAGGGTTAGAAATGGACCACTGACACTTTCATTACCATAAACTCGAAGCACCAGTGTGATTGAAATGGAACTGTTAAACAGGAAAATAGTTCACGGTTGAGGGTAATACATATCATTTATTAGGAGACGCCGTTAGAAAATCCACTGTAAGCGTTCAAAGCATCCAAGAGCAATGCAACCAAACTCAAGCAACACTCTTGTTACACAGGTTAGGAAATGCAAATATATAAACTAGGAACAGATGAATTGAATCGAACAGCGGAACGAGGAACGGGGACTGGAATTCGGCCAAATCGAGGCGAATCATGTATAACTCTAACCTCACCACTCGGTCGTGGTAATGAGATGTGCCCAGAAGCCAGAGTGCCGTAATGCCGACCATTTACCGCCGCCTAGGCGTCATTTACAATTACGTTAGCCTACTTTGTAGGTGTCAATAGGTCCAGTTAGAGCCCATGTCGAGCGTCGATAAAATAGAACAAGAGGTAAATCGCCTCTCGGCCAGCTGACGGAGTGATGATCTTGTACGTTGCTATGCATTCCAACTCCAGGACTCAAGTTCTTGACATGCCAAGGTGATGCTCTCGTTAGAGTAAATAAGCTTAAGTTATTGCAACATAGCCGACATTAGCAAAGCGCTACAGTGTATTATAAAGCAAATTTTCTATGACTTGTTGATAGTTTACCACAAGCTCTTTGAGGGTGGGCATTTCGAAAATGGTTTTATAAAAAAATGCATTTATGATCCATTTCGATGGAAATTAACATAAACATATTTTCAGCTAAGATTTAAGGCTTCCGCGAAAGCCTAAGAGTTGATAAAAAAGGTAAAGTTTGTTTTGTTTAACGAGGCGAAGTTAGGACTACAAAGTCCTCTACCACTCAACCTCGACCTTTACCTAGCGTCATCGTATTAGTCATTACAATTGTAAGTGGTGACTGCGGTTCGATCCCCGCGTCACCGTAGTGATGAGCTCCGGAGTCGGGCGCGATACCAATCCGCCACAGATCCGCTAACATGTTTGTTATCATACCAACCAAATGTGTAAGTGTACAAAATCAAACCCGTCTGTTTAATCCAAGATGGTGGGGAAACCATTCAACTGAAA
This sequence comes from Matsumurasca onukii, assembly GCA_018831715.1. NCBI lineage: Eukaryota > Metazoa > Arthropoda > Insecta > Hemiptera > Cicadellidae > Matsumurasca > Matsumurasca onukii. Next base: position 20,332,097 of record CM032065.1, read on the forward strand.
CCAAATCATATATACTTTTTAACATAAAACCCCATTTATGGGGAAACGCTAATTTTGGATACAAGACGATGTGACCCAAATATCATGAAAATTAAACAAAACAAATTGTACTTGTAGAGGAAAAATGCTATATTAGGCCTATCTATATAATGCTCAAGAGATGTTAAAGCACGAAATTTTTCAAACAGTTTTTTCTTTAGTAAAACGTCAGAATGTTTCCAATCTCTAAGGGTTTTCGCTAATGTTTTCAAACGAAACCATAATCGA
>CM032065.1:20932463-21110725 GCA_018831715.1 Matsumurasca onukii
ATAGAACGATACGTCTAGAACAAAGCGTTTAGCTGTCTTGAGCTCCCCAACACCGCCTTAGTGGAATGTAAAAACCTATATATACCCGGTTTCCAAAGATTTAGTGGTCATTGTTGACTACGGTGGCAATGGAAAATAGTCTTTCGCCACCATCTTGGTCTGGCTGATATGATTTTGTTGTTTTTTATTATGTACACATGTTAGTTACGGTGCTATGAACATGTACGAGTAATGTAAGTCCTAACCAGTTTAATTGAAATGGACTCATAAATTCAGTTTCTAGAGCGTAAACACCCATTTTTGGGGGAAAAGCCTCCCCCCAAAAAAGTCACTTCCGTTTTAAATTATTCCTCTACAGAAAATTCGCTAGGATTCACGGTAGCGCTTGTGGTTTCGCGTAGCACATGTTTTACTTCTTAACTGGCATTAAAATAAATGTACCTTAATAAATTGGGAAATCCAGGGAGGTCAGGTTTTGAGGATGATATAGGTCTTCTAGATAAGTGATACCCGCATGTCTATCAGACCATCACCTAAGCCGTTGGTCTTGTAGTGGTTGATGCGGCCTTAGTATGTAACAAGACTAGAAAATGAGAGTGTGCTGCAATAAATTAAAGCTTCTAGTGTTTGTCTTACATTAGTGTTGATGAGTATGTATAGGTGTGTGCTGCAAGCCTGTACACCGGTGTAGGGTGAGGTGAGGTGAGGTGAGGTGAGAGTGGATATAGGATTTCACGGTAATCAATGATTGATTTGACCAAGCCTCAGCCTGTCTGTGCCTGTCTGTGCCTGTCCGCTCTCCCGTCCTCTAGGCTAACTCATATACTGAATATTCTGGTTAGTAGTGTAACTAAGTGTAAATAAGAAAGTGAGGTCCACACATTTTGTTTTCAAATTTCTTTAGTAATAAGTGAGGGGTTCCTATGATCATGAGGTCCCTTCGGAATGTGAATTTTACCGGGGTTCCCCCGAGAAAAATTGCAAAATTCTGATGCGAAATGGGAGTTTTGCGAAACTAAAAGATATAAATGAAACTAGCCTTGCAAAATTTAAACAAAACTCCTTAAAGATCACCTTGCACAAAAGGATTACTATTAGCTTTAAGAGTACTCAAATTAAGCACATGAAACCCCAAACAACCAAAGTTATAGCGTCTGGCATCTCACCTTCAAATTTGTTTCTCTTTCAAAATTGTGTATTTTTACAAGAAAAAGAGATGCCTCCAAATAATCATGTAATGATTTCATCTTCAACAATACTCGTACTATAATATCGCCAAATTCAAATAAATGGTTAATAAAACACAAAGACATGTGACTGACCGCTTATATTTTAGGCTCGGGGTGGGAGGCCCATGCATAATTTTCCTAAGGTTTTATCTATTTACATGTGTCACCACTTAAGTTTAAAGTCTAAAATAAGATAAATAGCACTTTAACTCAAGAAAGCCATATATTTCTGAATCATCTATAATATTGCTCATCATGGTGTCTTTGAAACTCTTTTAACATAATGATTACGTTGTTTGAAACTCGTTATACGTATCGGAATTTCTTTAGAATTTTATTTAATCCATGGAAAGACAAGTTCAACGAACATCAAACTCCGATTACAATGAAATTCAGTGAAAACATTTATGACACTGAATCTAACATGTGTACCAAAAATAAACAAAACCCAAACAGGCAGAGCAAGGTGGCGGTGAAAAAACTATGAATATGTACAGTTTTGACATTAGACAAGAGGATTTGGGAACCTCAAAACTACAAACGTTCTACGGCGTTCCGTTCTGTCCGGTGATATAAATAACTACTTGAATAGTTATATTTCCTTCGGAAATTCGACAATAACACTACTGTGTTTATAAGTGTCCCATAAGTAAAGTGCCAGACTCTGGGAAAGGGTTCTATGAGTCAAAATAAAGAGAAAATCAAGAATAAACATTTTTCCGAAAACACTTAGTTAACCAGATATTTGCCATTTTATATTTTTCACTAATTATTTATTATTTCCCACACTATTTATCGGATTTGACTCAAACTTAACGTAAATTTGAATCTAAGTAAGACCATTTATGGAAAAATTACGAGCATGATCTAACTTATCATTTTAAAACGGTGGCTATTTTATGGTAATCTTAGAGCATTTTTGGAGTTACACCTTAAATAGCGAATAAACGGTGAGTTTAACGATAAAATGTAAAGAATAACGTTTTGTAGTGAATTGTATTACTTATCTATTGAGATTAAGTTCATAAAAATCTATCGGGAAACAACGAAGCTTTAGGGGAAACTCTGGATGAAAACAGACAACTTTCCACCTTATTATCTAGATTTTCCCACGGTTTCCACTGTAACTTTGTTGATTCTTAATAGATTTTTTTGACCTTGATGTCAATAGATAAGTAGTAAAATTCGCTACAAAACGGTATTCTTTACATTTTATCGTTAAACTCACCGTTTAGGTGTAACTCAAAAATGCCCTAAAAATACCATAAAATAGCCACCGTTAAAAATGATAAATTAAATCATTCTGGTAATTTTTTCCATAAATGGTCTTACTTAGATACAAATGTGTGCTAAGTTTGAGTCAAATCCGATAAGTGGTGTGGGAGATAATAAATAATTAGTGACAAATATAAAATGGCAAATATCTGGTTTTTTGGAAAACTTTATTCTCACATGTCTCTTTATTTTGACACATATAACCTTTTCCCAGAGTCTGGCACTTTACTTATGGGACACCCTGTATATTCTTCAAGTCGTTATTTGCTCGTATCAGTGCCATTAACGGCGCAATCTGTGTGATGTGATGTGATGTGATGTGATGTGGGAAGTGAGGGTGAGAGGGCAAAGTGACTGTCAATGTTTGCCTGTTTAATCAAGCAGTGTTATTCCTCCTCGGGCTGGCAAATCAGCCAATTCATCCCCTCCACTACCCACTACCCTCTAGCCGGAAACCGGAAGTGCAAAGTGGAATCCAGTAAAGGTGTTCGAGGCTGCGTAGTAAGGGTGGAAAATATGAGGTCTGTAAATAAATGAGGTTCACTATTTAACTATTTATTTTTGATGTGATCAAACATAAACTAGATATCATTCAAAATAGTTTCCTTGGGAGGCCAGGCAACGCTTTATGCGGTTTCCAACTCTTTGTAACAGGGCTGGAACTCAAAATATGGAATGGCCTCCAGGTGATCACTTACTGCTTTTGTCTGTTTTCTATTGTTCCAAAATGGCGTCATTTGAAATGGATTTTCAATTTATGGGAAGAGAGTCGCAAGGACTCAAGTCAGGAGAATGGTTAAGGACCCTCTGCGTGCGCCACTGTTAAAAGACTTCGAACGTTTTAAAACGACGCCGTTAACTAAACTACAAACCCTTGTAAAAATTCCCCTAAACGGTGCGTGTAAATTATAGTCGATGCGTCGAGGTTTCGTAGTTTCAATCCACTCGAAAATACTTATTTCTCACGTTAATTAATTGGTGGTCTACATTAATTGGTTAGATTACATGGTCATTACAATCATTACAACCAATCAGTTTGAGAATGATTACAAGAGATTTCGCTTACAAGGGTTGTACGTGACTGACACATCGTATCTTAGTTATTAAGCTGTTGTTTTTGTTTATTAGTTGTCAATCAAACTGAGACGATGGTACGTTTCCATTAAGAACAAAAATACTCAGTACTGTTGACGGGTTACATAAGAAACTGGAGACAATTATACCTTGTTTGATTGAACATATCTTTAGATTCAACCTAGTTTTCCTATTGTACTCGTAACATGAAATTGACAAAAATGCGACCTGCAGAGTGGATCCATATACATATGTCAAGTGTTGGAAAAATGCTCAAAATGTTTTCTAGGGTTAGGATTGGAGCTCATTTTATGGTCCCGGACACGCGCAAGTTCGTCCGTTACAGCAAAATCAACATGGTTCGGCAGCCCAAGCACAGATAGCGTAGCGAGCGCTGCCACCACCGCCTTTCTCCCCTCTCGGTACCACATGCTCAAGTTTGTCCGATGTCGATGACTTAAATGTGACCGAATCGTGCGAATTTCGAGAACGAACGAACTTGCCAGTGGCTCTACTTGAGACTAGAATTCCTCGCAGCGCTATCTGTGCTTGGACTGCCGCAACTATGTTAATTTTCCTGGGTTAGCCATTCGGAATCCATGCGAAATCTACCTACCATAACATTATCTTTGATGAAATAAATAAATAGACACATAGACAGTTCAAAATCTCAGATGTATATATTGTTATATACAATGTTGGAATGTCAGGGAGCCCCGCAGTCTGGGGCTAGCCCGGGGCAGAACAACAAACAGCGCCACCCGCTGCCAAAATTGAAAACAAACAGACACCGGGGCCCCAACTCCCCCCCCCCCGGGCTCACTGTTGGCGAAACCAGCCCTCTGTCAACATACATGACACGATACTGCTCCCGGCCCTGATCTTAGAGCGTCAAAAATAAAATCACGAGGTTTTTAATAGGGTAGCAACATTTTCAGCTTATTGATTGACAGTCTAATGTTTAAAACAGGCCACAAACAACATAATCTGGGTTGACAACATTCTAAAATCCAAATTTTCAGTTGCCTAAAATTCATAAACATAACATTTCGCTTAGGTCTATAATCAGTTATCTAGATTCACCATGTAGTAAACTTTCTAAATCAATCAATCAAAAAAGTTTATTTCTCACAACATCTTTACAAAAAACACATCATTATCTAGGTACATTAGTGAGAGTGCCCACATTAACAAAGTAATTTCTAAAGTATTGTTAGAAATTTTAACTCTTTTGTTAGGAAACATGACTTATTCATCAAAAATCTAAAGAATCTTCCCCCTCCATTGGCTGTGCATACACAGGTATTTTGTGTTTTCTGGTACAGTTGGTCAGTCTGATACGCATCTGTGATTGGTCGTCCGTTGTTTCCAGCCAGTCAGTCGGTGGACAGCCGTTTATTAATATTGTTTTAAATATCTTTACGTGTTTGTGAATGTTGTCGACTACAAAGTCCTCTCTATAACTCAACCTCTACCCTTACCTAGCGTTACTTTTAGTCACTTTACAAATGTAAGTGGTGACTGCGGGGATCGAACCCGCGCCAACGGAGTGATGAGCTCCGGAGTCGCGCACGATTCTAACCCGCCACGGGTCCGTTAACGTAAGGAGAACTAACCAATTTCAGTAGATAGCTCAAAATATTCTTCACCCTTTCTCCAATCCGTACAAACAGTCGGCAACTCAAAGAGACATCCAATGTGCCAAAAATGAACCAAACAAGGTTGATGAAAGAAAGATGCAGGGCCGCCCCCTCAGGGGGGGCTTATTGTCGGTCACACCTCAGCTAATTGGGGCCCAGCTGGGGCCTCAGTGACAAATTCCTCGCCAATTACTCCGGGCCCGGGGCCCCGCTTGCTATACAATGTTTAGTTCATAATGCACTCTTCCGTTTCTTTGTGCGAGGTGTTTTGTTGAATTTTCACGACTATCTGCGGGTAGATATAACGAGGGCGGGAAGGAATTGGGTTGTATAGAGAGAGGTTTATTTAATGAACTCAAAAAATAATTCAGTTCATAATTGGTGAAGTTTTGGAAACTCGACCACAAGGTACCTCGTTTATTAGTCTACTTGTTAGTTACAGACGGATTGATGGACCCCAGAAAATAAAGTTAAAAGGCAAATCGTCTCGAGGCCGACTGGTGTTTGTAAGGAATTTGTTGGAAATTCAATATTATTTTAATATAGCGGCTCTTTAATTTCAGATGACGAATGTAATTGTAGCAAGACTGCATGCTCGGGAAGACCCTCTAAAAGTGCACAATTCGGTCGCCAAAAATGAAGATGACTGTAGTGATATTTTCCTGTAATGATAACCCCTAAGAGGTAAACACTGGAGGAGAAGATCCAGAAATTGAGCGGGTGGCTTCTTATCTCGGTGAGATCGTCCCCGCCCATTGGAAGGACCTTCAATTATTGGTCGTAACGAAATACAGTATAGATTTTGAGCGGCTAGAAACTCGCGTCAACTTTGTACTCGCAGTAGCTTTACAAGGGTTCTCCATCCATAAACGCTGCATTTACGTACACGTGATGTCAAAACGTTTATCTTGGGTGGATTGGAGTTTTTGGACCACAGACTTCAGTATCGTCATTTTTCCGCCCCTACTACACTGGATTGTTCTTATTTATCATTCCTACCAACAAAATACATTTCAAACCCTCCCTTACAACATTTAAACGTCATCCGATCAACAGCAAAAATAAATCTATAAACTAATGACAGTAGAAACACGTTTTTCCTCTCGGAGGCTTGCAAGTGGGGGATATCTGAATCAATTTGTCCGGTCGAGAAGACAGCCACCCCGGGGTGTGATGGGTACTTAGCCACTGTTGTTAGGGGTGAGTTTGCACTCTTGTGGTAGTGTGCTGATAAAAAGCAGTAGTGTGTGCACAGCGTTAAGTGTGTGTGGGAACAGTCACGTGACTAGTATGAGTCAGTGCTTCTTTACGTAAAGGGAAATGTTACATTGAGTTTTCTGAATGATTATTCATGTCTTGATAAAAAGTCCTTTTGAAAAAATTGTTTCTTGCGAGGCTGTGCAAAAAATTGCGGGAAGGAAATTCATCCGAGCGTTTCAACCTTTAGGGATAGCAATTCAACCATGATTAGTATAATTATTTGGGGCTGGCTACAGCCGGGGTTACGTAGGCCCCGCTACAGCTCAGTGGTTTTAGTACGTGCTCCCGGCGCTGCAGTAACATATTTTTCACGATGACCTCTTCCCGTGGTTCGGAAGTCACGTTAAGCCGTTGGTCTATTTCCATTGGTCGTTGGGCTAGTGACCAATCTGGGGAACAGTGGGCCCTAAGTTTGTAACAAGAATATACCTCACCATCTATCAAAACACTCATCACACTTACTGCATTCATCTTAAAATACCCTTCAAAATTGGTCGGTCTAAAATCAAAGTTTTAAAGTATTTTCTTTTAGAGCCGCAATTATTGAAACATTAAATCTCACGTGCTGGAGATAAAGAATATGATTTCCATTGATTTTAGCGAGCAACAATGTGACGAAATGATGATCAGCAGTTTTTTTCCTCAAATGAGAAGAAAGTGACAATTATTTATTTGTAACAATAAAATAGAGAGCCGACGTGATGTAGTTTTCCTCTTGCTCACAGTGTTGTTAGTTATTATTATTGTATTTAATGTGAAGAAGAACCAAGTAGGTATCTAACTAATAATAGACATTATTTTAGACGATTGAAGTTTTAACAACGAATTTTTACACTATTCCTACCTAATACGTTCCTTTGAATTCCTTACTGTACGTTGCTTCCTAGCACGTTTCTCTGTCACCTTGTTAAGTTTCTTGTCGTCTGAGAACGTCAATGAGATTGCAGATTTCAAAACGTCAGGATTGCGTCTTTTAACCCCTCCCCTTCTCAATTATAAAAAATACCCGAGACTGCCAACAAAATTTCAATTTAAAAGATCACTAATTCGTGAATTTCCCAACCCTCGTTCTTCCTACAGCCTTGGAATCAGTTATGTTTATTATAGACTGAGACATGCAAATTCCACCCCTATGAGCGAGTATTTCCGTGGAGAATGTGGGGGTTGGAGGTTACTTTCACTGGCCGGTGGACACCTGGGGTACGAAAATACCCCTTGGGCCCCCGGGCCTGTCCTCACCTGAGTCCGGTAGACTGCGGCTCGCCACCCGCCCGGGCCTTCCCGGGGGTAACGTCCTCTCCAGCTAGTCCTCTGCAGGAGCTGTAGAAGAGTAAGGTTCCTATGTTAGACTGGAGTTTGCTGCATAGGTCATTGACGTTAAAAATCTAGTCCTTCTCATTTTGCTCTAAGAACAGTTGCTTTAGACTCGTGTATTGACGAGCTAAAATTGTTCTCTTTTCCCATGGAAATACAAAACTATTTTGATGATTTTTTTCTGCGGAAAGGGCATCAGCTGTTACAGTGGTTTTGTTTGAACGGAATAATTGATCCATTGTAGTGAAGTTGGCTGTTAAGTAGAACTACTCTATCTATCTTAATGGGGCTTAGCCACTCTGTGAGAAATAATCGATTCCAAATTGATATTAAACACCAACTGATGATCGACCAGGATGATTAGCGTGGCACATAATTGTGAATTCGTCTTTAGATTGACGCTGCAAACCACAAATCAACAAATCACTTTAACGGAAAATATTCAACTTTAGGGGAAAATGTATTGAAAATGTAAATGCTTTTAGAGGCAATTTCATCAGAACTTTGAAGAGGAATCACTTTATGTTAGAGTTATCTTTGGGACGTGCTTTAGACTTAACGATGTGCCTGTGTTAGGAAACGTTTCGTACGATTTCCTCGAAGCGACGTCCTTTGCTGGATCGAAATCAGTGTCAAAAGATGAGGACTTATTACTTTGAAACATTTATAAATGTCAAAATATATAATTTTTTAAAGATAAAACTGGGCACTGACCTACGCTACATATTCAACACCTTGTATAATAAAAAGCTTAAATGTGGCTACGGCGTTTCTACAGACTCTAATTCCGCGTCATCAAAGTCATCCTGGAAAATATCAGAACACAATTTGAGAAGTTATATTCATCCGCATGATTTGCTTGTTTACAAGCCCTAAATATGTTTTCCCAAAACAATAGTAATTGCCCTTGACAAATTTGTCGCAAAATATTTGGCTTTGAAATTGTGCAGATTTTTGAACCGCTTATAAGAACACGTTTAAAGCATGGGATAAGTATTCAGAGCTGGGTATTACTAGTACTAATACTAAATTACTATAAGTATGAACTTTCCGCTGTTCTGTCTGCTTAGTTAAAGTATTTCAAACTCAACGGTTCATTCCTTAGACCCGTAGGGATGACATGTCTCGGAGATCCTTCTGCAGGACCTCTCACTTTATCAGTTTCAGGACGAAATCCTCGTCGTGACGGACTTTCCTCCCAGGATGAACTAAATCAAGCTGGGGTTTCCCTTCCACTGCTACTTCTGTGTGGCGGCGTTCACCTCTATAGATTCAACTCTTTGTTTGAAGCAAAGGTTTTCCAGGATTTAGATACTGATTTGGAACGAAATTTAGTGATGTGCAACCGCATCATGACGTTTTTGAATTTAATATGTTATGCCTTTTTCGGAGTAAACAAAACGTCGTAATAGAGATCTACCCGAAGTAATAACAGATTCAATCATATGTTGACATTAAAACTATTTATTATTATTCACGTAGGTCAAATCGGACAACGCGAAGTACGTTATCGCTGTCTTGAAAACTACACTTTTCTTTGTGTCCAGACTTGCCTTATCCCTTTCAGAAAAAGCTCTTTTTCTTTCATCAGTCTAGGCTACTCCTCTTCTTTTAGTAACTATACCCTCTGACCAAATTTCCAGTGATACTTTTTGTCTGAATGTGTTTCTATCATAAGTGTCCGTTTGTGTTTACCTGCCGCGATTCAATTAATCGTTTCTACTTTTGTCTTCCTTTGTAGTTTCATACAATTTTAAAATTAGCTTTGTTTGTCTAGAAGGTTGCATTTTTTATATGGCTAAAGATGTTACACCTTAGATTTTGAATGTCTGAAGTTTGAATGTTTCTTTCTTCCCCTATTTCCTTTTATATGTGAAGTCTGCTTTTTCTGCAATTTCTTTAAGGCGTTGTTTTTGGCCAGTAGCTGCGTCGAACTAAAGTCGTAAGGTCTCTGCAAAATCCAAATAGTCAATTTTGACATTGGTTTTACCTAACTTCATGGGTTGATCCACATTTTTTAACTGTATACAAAAATAATTTTTCTTTACATTTAGCTTACTTTACTTTGATTTGAGACACCGACCACTCCTAGAGGGTATTTTAAGGTGAATATGCGATGAATGGCGAGTGTGTTGAGTGTTTTTGATGAAAGGTGAGGTGTAGTCTTGTTACAAACTAGGGCCGACTTTCCCCAGATTGATCATTATTTAATAGCCCAACGACCAATGGAATGGACCAACGGCGTAACGTGACTTCCGAACCAGGGGAAGTGGCCATTGTGAAAAGTTATCACTGCGCTCGGAAATAGAACCCGGGCTGATTTGCAAAGTACGCACTGTACCACTGAGCCATGACCACCCCTCATTAAGTTCAGTTTATAGTTATTTTCAGGTTGAATCTTCTACCTGAGCCAAAGTAAATTCTCTAAAACCTACTACTTCGAAAACGTGTTAACATTTGTAAACCAAAATTGCAAAGAATTTCAAATGGAAAATTGTTAACACAAATTAGTCACAGCACTCTAATATAATTAATTCGTCCACGAAATACAGGACTTCCCAAGCTGATGCAGTACACGAAAATACAAAGTAACACTCGTGAACACTTTCACAAAGTTGTAAGTGGGCCCCGCGGCAAAGTGCGCCTCGAGTCAAATATGGAAATGCAAAGGTGTGGTGGTGTACAAAGAGAATAAAGCATCTCCTAGAGTCTTCCATTAGCGGAATGAGCGGAGTTGTCTTGGGAGATGAAGCAGGGAGCTGTGGAGGGGACGCGGGGAGTTGTGAATAATTAAAAACGAATGGCTTCCTCGACGAACACGGAGCGGAGGCAGGGTAAGGAAAGGACGGAGGGAGAGGTAATGGGGGCTACATTAATTTCATACCGGAGTTGTGCACCCCTAGCCTCACCTTCGTCTTCGCTTCTCTTTGACTTTCATCCCTTCGCGGCAAGCGCCCCTCGCGGAGGCTGGTCGGCGCAGTTGTCGGCAGTATATTTAAGTGAAAAGTTTGATAAAATTTGTCATCTGTTGACCAAAAAAGGAAGAAAAAACATGGTTGAATGTTACCTTAATGGTTGGGTTGTAATTTTCAAGTTCAAAAACCACGTTTAAAGATTGGGAAATCGCGTAAGGTGAAGATTGTTTACTTAGATCCTGAAAGGAGAATTCACGTGTATGTTTTCGTGTATATATACGAGTGTATTTGGATCGAATCAGGGTTTATCGAATGAGAAGTCCTAAAATTTGCCCGCACAAAAAAAACACATGACACCATGCATGTAACAACGGGCCTTCTTTCTCATAATTGGTTTGATAGTGTCACAAATACAAAACCTTTAGTGCTTTTCAACTTTGTTTTTTACTCTTAAAACACGTTATTTCAAAAAAAGAAGCTCTACACACGTGTAGGTAAGCTTTTTGGCTTTAAAGAAATGTAAATACTTAATTTAAATTTTATAGTGTCTGCGTATTTTGGATTGTGGCAGACCTTCCGTTGAGTGTCACCGCGCAGCTCGGTTCTACGAGCCCTGAAACCGTTTCGCGGAAAGAGAATCAAACATTTGTACTTCCATATTGCTCAAATACGGTGTTATGTACGACTACACAGAGTTTAGTTAACGCTTTTTACAGAATTTTCTCGTAAGTGTACTGACGAGTTTCGAATAAATTAACGTTATTGTGAAAAGCAACGTAGATTCTCTATGGAACCGCTTCTACTCTCTCTTCCTCTATGCACTCTCTCTCTCTCTCTCGTCATATTCAGCTGAAATCTAACTCATATTGACCAGAACGCAATATCTCAGTGGTGTAAACACCCCTTACCCCTCTCTCCCCGCGCAACCCCCCTTCTACATCAAACACAGATAGGGCTTTCCTTGGCGGTCGGATATTACAAGCTGTAGTCTACAGACGACGGAATATTTTGTCTTCGTGAAATAAAGTACGTTAGAGACATTTTTGTATTTATTGTATCGGAAAGTCACGAAGGGTAATACTTCAAATAATCAAATGTTTCACAACTGGGTGTTTTTTAGCGGATCCGTGGCGGATTGGTATCGCGCGCGACTCCGGAGCTCATTACTCCGGTGGCGCGGGTTCGATCCCCGCAGTCACCACTTACAATTTGTAATGTGACTAATACGGTGACGCTAGGTAAAGGTCGAGGTTGAGTGGTAGAGAGGACTTTGTAGTCCTAACTTCACCTCGTTAAACAAGACAAACTTTACCATTTGTTTACTGCTTCCAGAGGTCGCATAGGTTTTCAAAACGTGAGAGGGCGCACCCGGAGGTTACTTACCTTAGTAAAAATGGCAAAACATCGTTCTTCTTACAGTATGGCATTTGTATAATAATTTTACCAGAAGGAAATGCAATTGGTGAAGAGAATCATGAAAAATATAGAACTAAAAAAATGATACAAGAATCCACCTGATGCAAGCAGGGTCGCACACGGAGGTTAACTCCGGGTTTTAAGATAAACAATTAAAAACTAATTATATCTAAGCTGTAAGTGACTAAATTGTATTGTATCGTGTTCTAAAGGGTGGAAGGTACACGGATTTAATGGTTTTTAGCTTGTGTGTAGGCGATTTGAGATACACCCGGAGGTAACCTCAGTGATGCGACCTCTGGAAGGCAGTGATTTATCTCCGTAACACTCAAGTTAGAATGATCTACAACCTGGCAAGACGAAGTTTAGTGTTTCTAATCAAAGAACAAACCCTTTATCATGCATGAGGCAGAGTGACCAATTAAAATACGGAGAGACACTCAACATCAGCATGACACTTGGGCACGCGTAACTAGGAAGTCGTAGAGAATCCAAGTTTATAGGTACAACAAACGCTTTTGGGTGTCTCTGCAAAGTGTCTGAGTATATAATTTGGGCCTAGAACTCGAAGTTGACTTCTGAAATACTTGATAACATCAATACCGTGATAACTCAAATTTGAACAATTGCAGTCTGCGACCAGCCGTGGTAGACGCCTATAGGTAATAAACTCTTGGGTACATACATGCACACTAATTGGCTGCATAACATTATATTGGCCTTTCATTTAAACTTTTTAAACGCACAGTATAACGGTGGCACTTGGTATAATTGGCTGTAACCCTATGCATCGTCACTTTCTTGCCCGTATAGCATTCAAAGGCTGAAGCGATGTACCCAACATAATATTTTAGCTAAAAAATAGTCAACATATTGGACTACAGTTTTTAATGGTCCGTTATATTCTTATTATCCGTGGATTGGATCCGTTGCGGATTGGTATCGCGCGCGACTCCGGAGCTCATCACTCCGGTGGCGTGGGTTCGATCCCCGCAGTCACCACCTGCAATTTGTAAAGTGACTATAAGGTGACGCTAGGTAAAGGTCGGGGTTGAGTGGTAGAGAGGTCTTCGTAGTCCTAACTTCACCTCATTAAACAAGACAAACTTTACATTTACTATACAATCTACACAAATGTTATTAAAATACGAATTTTCATATTTTAAGAAAATTAGGCTAAATATATATAATATATAGTAGATGAACATAAATAACGCGTAGAACTGAAACAACGGGCGTGTGGTGATGTGGCCATGTATGTATGTATGGGACGCGGCAGCTGCATACTGTATAATGCAAGGGGTAGCTTCCCCCATCCCTTACATACACGCCAATACCGCCTATTGTATGCGATGTTCATATCACCCCCTCACCCCCCCCTCCCCTTACCCACGCTATCGTCATCCGTGCGAATATAACGTACGTAGCGAGATAAGAGTTGTCGACGACATTGTAGGAGGTTTCTTTTAAAATTCGATACCTTCGATAGCTGACTTTAAAATTGATAGTATAACTGATACTTAAAGTGAGCATTTTGAGAGGAAGTATTTAAATGATCAATAGCATACCTTCGATGGCTGACTTACAGGTTGTAAATAAAGAATATTAAAAATGTTAAATAGCTATGAATAAGAAATAAATGGTTACATTTATGAAAAACTCAACAGTTTTGTCACATGTACTCAGAACCAAAGGTTTTCGATTTGAATACCCCTTGTGATACAACAGATATCAATCCTACAATCAAGCTTTTGCCACCCGTTGATAAGCGGTGTCTTGATCGATTATTTCGATGGCATTTGTTGCTGGATCTCAGGCATGCTTTCTGGTAATAGTTCATGGCGTGTACACCTAGATTAATCCCCCACAAGAAAGAGAGGATGTGATATCTGAAGACCAGGAGGTCATTTCAGGAGTGCATCATCATTCGGACCGACCCATCTTTCAGGCGCCAAATTTTAAGTTCAGCTGTAACATTCAAGAGGTAATGTGAAGGTGCCATCGAATTGAAGAATGAAGTGTGTAAAATCTTGTTTTTATTGAGAAAAAAATCCATTCTTTCATCATTTCCACAAAAATTATTCCACTGACCATTTTTTAAATGAGGAAAAAGACCCGTACAATTTGCTGTAAGTGGCAGAACAAAACACATTAACTTTGGGAGAATCGCGCACGTGCTTAATGTACACACCCACAACAAGGCTAAATAAAACTTATGAAATTTTTCTTTTCGACGGTACCTACTAAAGCAGTCTTAAAACACATCAACTCAGTGTATAACTAAAATCAGGAAGAATAACCCTGTATAGTGCGTAGGCGTAAATAACAACTAAATAAAATCAAAACATTGATTCAGGAAACTCGCATTTAGTTCTATAGTCAGAATATTTAACCCTACAATTTTGGATTTAAGACATCTAAATCTCACTAAACATACATGAACAATACAATTATAAACGATCCCATTCGTTCTAATTGTCCCAGTCGAAACCTACGTCTGTCAGTTCATGCGGTCTCCCAATCACGTTCAGTAGATTATTAGAGAATTTCCGTTGGAAAAATGTGATATTCATGAGGTCAGCATGGTTAAAGACCAAGGCCTAAACCATGAAATGAGCACCGATCCTGACCCCAGAACACGTGTTGAACATTTTTCCACACTTTATATATATATACATATGTTTATGTATAGTTCATGTATCATTTCTACAAGTCACATTTTGTCAGATTTACACTTGTAAATATCTCGGTCGGGGTTAACTTTTGTGGGGACACCATAGAAGGGCTGTTAATTATTCAAAACAGAAATTCCGCCCCCAATTTGATGAAATATGAATAAATTTGTTTGAATACACATAGTTGTATACCATTAACCCAAATGTATTTTTTGTATACATCAATATACCAAAATTATGAAAATCCATTAGTCTTTTAAAAATGGCAGCCAAAAAAGTGATTTTTCTCTACAACAGCGGTATTAGTAGTCCTATTTCAATAATATTTCAAATTTTATCGCTTCAAAATATGTAATAAAACTTTCAGTAAAATAATACATAAGTATAAGGTCGAAGCTAGGCTGTGAGCAAAGCGAACCATGCCAGCGGCGCATAAGCGCTTAGCTGCGTGTCGGCCCGGTTTAAAATATAAATTGCTTCCACGATCAAAAGGTTTTTGAGGTGATCTATAAAAGTTTCGGAATTGGGTAACTTTAAAAACAATTGGCAAGTAAACACGAACTGAGTGAAGGCAAACGCTCACGAGCTACCGTTCTGTGTCTCCCAGTTCGGTAGTCCCGGCCTAAAGTTTCATAAGAGTATAGGCCTATCTATACATCTTATGTAATTGTACTTCCTTACGAAAAAGACACATTTCTAAGTTGTAGACACATGGTGGTGTCAAGAATTCCACACTTTAAAATGTCGATTTGCCTGACTCTCTCGTTTTTTCAATTTTATAATCATAATATATTTGAAGTTTTTTACTGTATTATTCTATAAAAAGTCTTTTACCCAATATTATTAATTAACATGTTCAAAAGATTATTAATCATTTTTTTACCCAATTTATGTAATATTTCTTTAAAATTATTAAGATTTTCCTTAAGTAACTTAATATAGACATATTTCAAAACTTGACTTAAATAACGTAATAACAACTTAAATCAAGTTATAAGCCTAAAGCATTGTTTGAAACAAATATAAATACAGCCTCCAAAAACAACTCGATCAGACAGTTTTATTCCGCGCATTTGACCTAAGCCGCCGTAAAAACCCCACATTAACTTAGCCATAAAACATATTTACAATAAGAGTTATCAGAACACAATTAAATATTAGTTTCTAACAGTATCAAGGCTTTGCTCGGTCAATTATAATGAATCATAGTTACCTGTGCTGATCAATTATGCAAATGATGTGTTTTATAATCTCATTGTGTATTGTGATGTACAACTAGCAACTAAGTTCATTCAATAGAGGTAATCTTTCCGTCCAGCGTTTAGTTATTCATTCCGTAATTACCATAGACTTTGTTAATGAATTAATTTACAGTTGATATTGACTAATTTGTAATTATCAAATATCCTGGACAAACTTATCAGGCGGTTTTATTTGGGGTAGAGTGTAATTAATACAGTTATTATTTATGTTGTAATTTAATTTGTGTGCGGTTGGAATTATTGGATTAGGTTTTTGGTTTAATGCAAAAAAACTGTAGCTGTTAGTAAATCGTTGATCGGGAACAAAATTCTAATTTTGATATTTCTTTTGTCTTTTTTAACAGTGAAAATAATGCATTAAAAGAAAATCCACGTAGCGGATATCTTACTATTTCTTATCATTTGCTTGTCTTTTAAGTTTAAAATGTCAATTCCGACCACTTTGTGTTTACTGGCATAAAAGTATTATTGGAAAATATATTTTTTGAAATTCTTTGCAAAGAAAAGGGTAGAATGGCCTTTTTGTAATTTTGCTCTAAAAGCTTGTGTTTAACACATATAATGAAAAGATAACGTTGCAGTAATATTTCCAAGGAAATAAAGGTTTGTTTTGATGATTTTTACTCCATAGACAGGAAAGATAATTTTGATCTTTACGTTTCAGGGGCTTCAGCTGCTTCAATGAGTTTGTTTTGAATCTTAACACTGACTAATAGGAAACCAGTGTAAAAGCTGTTCATTTTGTATATGTTGTAAATTATTAGGGTGACTCAAAATTACAGGGTAAATTTATTTTTATCTCAAATCTATGAGTTCAAAACATGTCTCAATATTTTTAGCATCGTGACTTATTCCTTCGTTTCTTTTTGAGCCTAGCTCATTTAAGTTGAACTTGAACTCTTATGAGACAAGCTTATCTTTAGGAACTAGTGGTAAAATATAATCTATTTCATTACATTTCAAAATATTTTGAGCTTCACGCCTACACGATGTACAACGATAAAAGTATTGGTCCAAGGATCCATCCTAGAGGAACACCAAATTAATACTATTTTCAATGATAACATGCCTACAACTACGCGTAGAATACTTATGAGTTGTCTTAATACTATTTAAAAGAGGATCTTATCCATTCAAAAGAAATACCTTGGTCCTTGAGTTCTTAAGGCATTTACTTTGAAACAATTCTTGCTTAACACAAACTTTTATATTAATTGATATATTAATATTGGAGGTACCCTGCTGGTAACATCAATTTTCAATTTTGTTTACTGACGGAAAATCTATTCTACAATACTATAATACACAATAGTTTCAATAATTAATAAAAAATTACATGAGCATGCGAATAATAATATTTACTGATGGTGATAAGATCTAGCGACGCAGTCGTCAATGGGTTTTGTTTGCCTATCTTCGATATATTTAGATATTTAACCCCTTCTCAGTCAACCAACATTTTCTTAATGTTTCCATTTTTCTTAATATTTATTTCCACAGGTAATTTTTTCGGATGAAAAATACACCCAAGATCATGTTGTTGAAGACATCACTCCATGTTATTCAAGAGAACACTACAGAATTGTCTAATTGACAATTGACACAGTGGGATTTGTTCTAGTAGCCAATAGGCTATGTTTGTTATTAGGTTATAATCCTTTCGTTATGTTTTTCAACTGTTTGAATACACAAACAATACACAACTATACATGCGAACAATACAAGTAGATTGTTGAATGTCGAGGAAACATCGGGGTGGGGAGGAAAGACAGTTGTTTGTTTCCCTTGCCACCAGGCTAATAAACAATAAACATCCCTTGATACAGGGTGTTCCCGACTTCCTCCATCGCCCACCCTGTATAGTATATCCGCGTTAGTACAGCATCCCCGGGTTACGTCGTATAGGCTGACCGATGACTTTTGGTTTGGGACACCGACCACTTCTAAAGGGTATTTTTAAGGTATATGGCATGAATAATGAGTTTAATGAGTGTTTTTGACAAATGATGAGGTTTAGTCTTGTTACGAACTAGGGCCGACTGTTCCCCGGATTGGGTTAATAATTAATAGCCTAACGACCAATGGAATGGACCGACGTGACATCCGAACTACGGGGAGTGGCCATCGTGAAAAAGTTGATGACTACAGTGCAAGGTTGACAATAATTTAAATGTTTTACGACTTAGATAGGTCCTACTGTATTTTAAAATTTTAAGCATAGTTTTACTATATGGTTTTGTACAATTTCTATACTTTGAAAATACAGGTTTTAAACAAAAAATATGTTTGTGAGCGGCTCAAAACTATGAAACCATGCGTTAACTTTGAACAAGTGGTTTTACAAGAATTGCATCAATCCAACAAACGTTTTCTTATGTGATGACTTTCTGAAAGTATCATAATTTTCACATGACGTCAAACAGATTATCTAGAGTGGATAAATTTAAATCAGTGTTTAGAAAATCGGTTTGCAAAAAAGAATATGAACCTTTAAATTTAAATGTTCTAAACTCACTGTGACACATCCTATTTAACGGTGGCGTTTTTGGACAACCCTCTACGGTTACTATTTTACCCGTACTGCAGTTTCATGTTTTAATACTCGTATACACGGAGCCTATCCACATTATACCCCAGTGGGATTAGACCTGCGTTATACAGGGTGAGTGGAAACTCACTCCCTACGATATATTTTTCATTCGATGATTTAAAAATGCCTCACTACTATTTAAGTGGTGTTTAAATTGCGTTTGTTTTTTCATGTTTCATACTTATACACGGAGCCTATCCACATATACCCCAGTGGGATTAGACCTGCGTTATACAGGGTGAGTGGAAACTCACTCCCTACGATATATTTTTCGATTGCGTTAGTGATTTAAATATGCCATATTATTTACAGTTTACATGGTTTAGTTTTCTTGTTTGTAATTTTGCGTTTGTTTAGTGATTTAAGAACAAGAGCTAAGGTATATTAAATATAATTCCAGTGCGCATTTCCCTATAGCTGTAGTTGGAGAAAGGTAAAATTAACAACACTTACGAGTATCTTTCAAAAAATATCCGAAATTCACCGCTTGTTTATCTGCTGTATAAATTTTTCTAATCAAGTTGTAAAAAATGTTTATAAGATGAATAATAAGCTTTGTTTGTTATTTTGAAGAAATTACCACTTAAGCAAAGACTACACTTGAATACTTGTATTTTACTCGTATAATAGACACACTAAACAATTCCGGAAGAAAACACAAGTTTGCGGTTTTGTTCGAGTGCTATCAAAAACCCCATAACAAAAAACTTAGCAATGAATTTACACTAAACAGCTATAGTGAAGGCTGAACTGTTGGTGTAAATTACATATCCTATATCTTGAAGAGTTCGTTTCTTCCTAAACAGTTTAGCAATATATCATATCTTTTAGTTACTAGTTGTTATCCAACTGTCTAGGACTACACTAATTGACATTATATATAACTTGAATACCTGCTATTCTAAGTTAAGTATTATATGTAGTTCTAATGTGTATTAAGACATTTTAAAGAAACTATAGTTTTCCAATGGTGGAAAACGTTATTTCCTTTACTTAATTCGTTTCTTCACTATTATGAGTTTCAATTAACAAACCAACTGTCTAGTAGTTATACTTGAATTGCCTTGTATTATATGTAAATGACGTTTTAAAGGTTGTTGTATATCAATTATATACTGTGATTTAGGAAACACCTACAGGCTACTCGTCTATTTGTTCGTGCATTTTTGTTTCAGTTGAACTTAAACTTTTAGTTATGGTTTATTTTCCTTGAATAAATTTTAATGACGAATAAAAATTTTACAACGCTTAGAAAACGTAAATGTTTGCTTTCTAGAAAACACGTAAAATAATTCGTCACCATAACAAAACAATGCAAATGCATAAGTTGAACAAGCGAGATTTTAAATTAGAAATTGACTTGTTCAACCACTTTTTCAATTTAATAAATATATATGGCCTACGCGTACCCAAACGAAAATCGTAGGTTCGACACAAAGAACATCATACTAAAATCTGTACCAACTTGTAAAAATATCGCGAAAAAGCAAATTTGAAATGAAATTTATAAAAGTGATTTTAATAATATATAAAAATTATATAAATATAATCATATAGAATTATAGCAATTAAAGAGTATGTTACAGTAACTCATGAATATATTTCTAGTAACATATGAATTATAATGTAACACATATATAATAATTCGAGCAATTAACACTTAAGTTATTATCACAGGATAAACTTAGTACACCGGCTAATTCTTATGTTTAATGATCTAAAATGGTTTATAGAAGGTTTGTATATAGTGACTGTGACAAATGTATGACTCAGTTAATTATATACTACTTTGAAAATATTTATAACAAATAACTAATTTTAAAAAAAACTAACACTAACATTGTCAAATATGATTGGTGTTAGTTTTAGGATGCGGTGTGATACCGGAAGCCTAGAGTATAGTCATGTTGACATTATTTATTGCTATTGATTTTGAGGGTTTTTATTCTAAGGCGGTTGTATGGGGTAGTATTATATGGTACTGTAGCTTTTAATTAAACTTTGGCATAGTTTGACTATAATTTATAAGAATGTCCATTCAAGTTATACTTTTCGCCTGAAGACGGGGTCGGATTCCAGATCACGGAAACGTCTTGTACTTGATGTTCACTCAATAACGATGGAAAACGTCCGTAATAGTATTTTAATCTCAGGTATAAGAATGATTGTATTTATCTTAATTTGAATCATAATGAAAATGAAAACTTGCGGGCTTAATTTTTTCTATTTGACTTGCATATTGATGTAGCCCATTGCACCGCACCTATTGTATCGAACGGCCGAATTAAGAACTTAGTTATGGTTTGAAACTATAACTATACTATCTTACTGCGGGTTGGAACTGAGTTTTAAGTAACACATATTTTAAAATAATGAAATAATAAAGTTTATTTCACCTACCATCGGACTTAAACTTGTACATATTCAATGTGGATATATTAGACTATGAGTGTAACGTCTGACCAAGGCTTCCATCTAAGAGATATCAACACAAGTGCCTACCTATACGAGAAGTATCCCAGGACATCCTATGCACAGACACATACACAGGTACAAGTATACCGTATACAGAAGACGTTACCAGAGCGAAAGCCCGCCGCACACTACCACCGTACCACCTCGGCCTTCAGCCTCGCTGACAAAAAGCAAAGCCGGGATATTCAGTAATCTTCTTACGGCAAATCTGCTCTTGCGAGCCGGGGGCTTAGCTCCGAAACCGAACAAATGATTAATTCCTCGTCTATTACTCTAATAAGATTTAGTCCTGAGGGGTGTAAGAGTTAGTCCTGGACTTACCGGCGGAAGGACGGCGGACTGCTCCTCCTGGGGTAGGTAGAGTCTTCGTGCACACACTACACTCACGCGCGCACCGTCACAGGGCTTAAGCCCGTTACCTTGCTCGTCGCGGCTTAGGGCTTCCGCGCTCCTAAATAAGACCCGCGATTGATCCGGCCCGCAGTACTCCTAAAGTTTTTCGAAAACACGTACAAAAATATAGTCGGATGACATGTTGTCCGTGACGGGTGTCGGGCGAGCTGGGGATGAGCCACCCTCTGCCCCTGCCCTGCGTGGCGGGCTCGTCACGTGACCGCGAGTCTCGACCAATGACAGGAGGCCACGCCCAGTTACCCCCTCCACTGCGGGCAGGGGCTGTGATAGGCGCACTCCACCGCGGGCCGAGTGAGTTCACGCAAGGGAAAAACTTTGCCGAGACATCAACAAGAAGAAGTTTATCGTCAGAGGAAAACGTGAACGATTCACATGAAATGTTTTTCGCTTTTTATTCGACTTTGGGATTAGGATTTGTAGTGTTGATTTATTTGTAATAGTTTTACAACAGTCAAAGGTTCTTAAAACTAAACCAAATTTAAATTCCACCGATAGCTATTCAACTAAAATTTCAAACACAGTCAAAGCTTATAAAACACCAAGCTCAAATGTACATAAATTATTTTAATTGGCTTAATGTAGATTGATGAATTGGATTATTATAATATTAATTGCATCAAATGGGAAAATGATCTGGCAAAATTAAAATAGCTCGTGATATACATACGCAAACTATAAAATAAAATTCAAATTTTTTTAGCCTCTAATATATGTTGCTATTCTGTGTGCTTACTTGTTTCCTTCCGAACCGTATCGTTAGCATAACGACGGAAAATAGTTACAAATTTATCTCAAAATGGTCTTTATATACTACCCTTGTACTACATGTATTATATTAGCAAAGCTTATAGCTATAATCTAGTTCTTCTGGTTCACACCGCCAAAACAATTATTATTTTGAAAATTTTCTGTCTCGCCGTGGAGAACCATAGTTTCAGACACTAATTGGCTGAAATTTAGCGAATGAAGATGGTACTCCACAGCGAGATCACAGCGAAATATCTCAAAATAATTATTATGATGTTTGACGCAGTGTGGTCTAGATTATAGTTGTGACAATGGCCGCGAAAGCCTAAGAGCTATCGTAATTCGTTTTCTATTTAGACATCAGGTTGTTGTAATGAGATTAAAACCCCAGTAGAATAAAGACACCCGATAACATCGTTCGAATGTGTTCTATGGGGTGGCCATATCTCAGTGGTGTGGTGCGTGCTTCGCATCAAACAACTTTTCACGATGACCACTTCCCGTGGTTCGGGTCTTACTTACTTACTTGAATACTTGTTTCCTATGTCGTTGAACGATGACTCGGATAGACAGCGTCAATAAGTTAAAAATAATTATATACAAGAATATTTACACAATATTTGGGCCAGGACAAGCTACTCTGCCACTATTAGTCAAAAAGAGATACCTCGTCCAGTTCACGCAGAGAGTAAAGAGGTCTCCTGACCAAGCACTCCTTCACTCTTGCTGCATGAGGAAGTTTGATGGTCATCACACGTTAAGCCGTTGGTTCAATCCATCGGTCGTTGGACTATTAATCAATGAACCAACCTGGGGAACAGTCGGCCCTAGTTTGTAACATGACTCATTGAAAGGGTACTACGTTGAACACACTGGAAGCACCGTTCACTTCACCTTCCTACCCATCAATAATTACTGAACATCCATTTTCGGTGCAGATCTGTACGAAAGAAGTCGTCCATGTCTTCACATTTCGATAAAATCTGTAATGGTGTCTACCGCTGACTCTGCATGTAAGGGTACTACGTTATGAAAAGCAATACTAATATAATTGTATGTGACTTTACTTTAAACAACTTCATAATTCAGTCAAATCAAAACATAAACAATGATTACTAATAATTTGAAACACATGTTAATTTCAATAATAGCACACTCATCATCCATCACAAACACTCAACACACACATCACCCTTCATCCCATGTTTACCTTAAAACACCCTCTATGAGTGGTCGGTGTCTCAAATCAAAGTATAAACTAAGCCAAAACCCCAACTAAACACGAAACAACCCAAACCTGCTCGGTCGAAGAAAAGAAAAACATTCCGAGGTGAAAGTAGGAAGGAGTAAATTTATTTACTGGAAGGATAAAGGACGAAGTGCAGAAACAGCGAGTTTAAAGTAAAGAGGATTCCGCAAGACTTGCCTGACCGAAGCCTTCATATCCTCTTTGTTAAAACTTGCTTAGACTTGGACTCGCGTCCTTCGGTTGTGACAATATAGAGGGTGTTCCGGGTTCAGCTTTGACAACAAGTGTAAAAAAAACCACTGTAGCACTGTATAACCTTGGGATTTAAGCTGGAATATCAAATCTTCTTAACAAACTATCAAATCACCATATTGACGCGTGTAGTTGACCTTTTTGTCTACTATAAACATTTTGAAAACTTCATTATAAATAATATTAATGATATTTTAAAATGGTTTCATTTACATACTTTTATTTGCAAGTTAATATTTATTTATTTTGTTGAAGCAAAATTTTATATTTACTATCTGTAACTGATGAAAGCGCATGTAATACATTTTGTAGCATTAATACTTTGTCTAATTAGCTTACACTGCTGTCAATAAAGAGTTTTGAGTTGGAATTTTGAATATTTTGGTTGCCATCAATTCTTTATTATGGAATACATGTTATTCTGATTAAGTCTAATAAAACCATAAGGTTATCAAAGTTTTGATAATCGTTGAATAAAAGAAAGGTTTGTGCTTGTTTTGGAGAGGGTGTGGTAATTTGATGTAAATCCAAGTTTTATAAAACTTTAACTTTATAATTTGCTACACTGCAGGCTTGATTTTACGCGTATAAACAAGGTTTCGTGAGTGGATTTGGTAACAGAAAGCAAAGGTTACCGAAAATTGAGCTCAGACGCTGTTATTGGTTTCATGGACCATAAGGGTGCCATCATCACTGTAGTTGATGACACTCAGGTCATCTGAAGTGAAATATAGCCGGTAGTGCTGCCGTGAATCGTTGCGAATTTCTAATAACTGCAATTTTGATGAAGTTTTGTGTACACTTTTGTCACCATAACTAATATGTATACCAAAATTTACAAAATCTGACCAGCCAAAAAAAGATGGTGGCAATTTTTTCCAGCTATACATTGATGGTTTGGCTGAGCGAATTTCAGCGAATTGTATGCACATGTTGACTACAGTGACGTAAAGGGTTGTATCAACAAAATCGCATCATAAATACAGTTTTTAGACCATGCAACCCCTTTTAGGTACAAACGCCCCACCCAAAAAGGAATTTCGAAATACATATTTCTGAGACACCCAAATAATTATAAACAATCAAAGTGTAATATTAGCTTTATTTTATCTTGTACAACTCAATAGAGTTCACATTTTAGAGATTTTGCTAAGAACTAATGGTGAATTTTACGATCTCCTCAATCTACCTAACGCTCAAAAGTAAACCATAGACGATGCGTTCCCACAAGTGCTGTCGTGAATCCTAGGAATTTCCTATTGAGGGGTAAAAATAACACCGGATGTGCTCTTTCCTATCCTTTTTGGACTCTTGTGACAACTCTACAAGACGCATTTTTTGACCTTGCCAATTGAAGGCTCTAGGAATTTCTCTATAGGATTAAATCTCTTAGATTGTCATAACTATTTAAACGCATCTCTCAGCACCGGATGCAAGCAGGTGAATGATATGATGGGAGATGGTGGATGGATTATGGATGGGAAATATGAAGGCGGTTATGAATATATCGCAGCAAGGCAGAGGGGTGAGGGTTGAGGGTGCTTCCCCTAAATCTCAGCAGTCCTCCATGCAATACCGGTTACGTACCGTCCTGCAAATATTATATAACTGGAATATTCCTCCGTTTGTGACAGATTGGGTTGGGGGTTTTAAATAATTTATTATGTGTGCAGAGGTTTCGAAAGTATGTAGGTCTCCATATTTAGGTTTCAATTTAAATAATAATACACGGTGCGAAGCAAGTTAACCAAAAAGGGTTTTTATCAAATCGAACTGATAAAAAATTCGAAGAACTTTTACGTGAAAAATATCTGTAACTTTCACAAACTTATCATACATTGCTAAACATAAGTATAAAATATACACAGTTTCACGTAGTTGTATAAAATATACCGGATGAATTATTCGTAGAAATATTGAAATTTATAGGAAGGTCGTTTCTTCGACGCCATCTTGGTCTGGCTGGTTGGGTTTTGTTGATTATTATTAATAATGTTGGGTATGGTATCATACATTTTTATTTAGGTTTAATCAAAATTGGATTAAAAATAAAGTGTTGATAGCGCAAACTTTTTTTAGGGAATCGACCCCCACCCTTCAAGGACATTTCCATGGAACTTAATCTTTATATGTACCAAAGAAACAAATTATTTTTACTATATTTTGTGAAAACGAAAATGCGAACTGTAGAGTGGTCACAGAGGTCAAAATGGCCTCTTCTGGTGATATTTACCCCGCCGTAATAGGAAATTCGCTAGGATCCATGTTAGTGCTTGTGATTACCCGGTGGTTATTTTTTTTTACTTGTTATTTTTACACCATTTATGTAGACACAAATCGACGGAAGTAAAAATACTTAATAAATTGCTGGTTTATTTATATAAATATTTAATTAATTTGAAACGTATACCACATGTTTTTATAAAGCATAAAAGTTTACATTTTGTAAAATATAATAAAAATAAAGACTTGTGTTACAGGACGGCAGGGTTGCGCCTGAAGGGTTGAAACTGCAACCGAACTGCAGAAGTGTGCTGCGGGACTTGCCGGGTAGTTTCTGAAGGCGTTCCTAATTCATGAAGCCTATCACTAAGGTATGTAGTTGAAATTTAATGTTTCTCTAGTTTACTTTTAAGGAATACCCAAACAATTTTAACTGACGTGTGTTTGGTGATGGGGAGGAGGTTATAACTACCGTAAAACACATGTATTGCGTGAACGATACAGCTCACAGCATCACAAGTGATGGTTTGCATTTCGTTTTTCAGCAATTTGGTATAAATTTTCAATGAGTCGTAATTTTAAAATATCGTAATTACGTAACATTTGCTGAAAACTCATACTGAAATCTATATATTTGTATCATAAAAACAAACTCTGGTATAGTCAGATTTAGGTTGGTGCTCACGGGGGCAAGCAAAATATACAAAAACATGTCATAAGCATAAATGTTCGTAATGGTTAAGAGGGCGCAGTACCTGTCGGCCATTTTGTTTTTCGTCCCATATTAACAATGTAAACACAAGCAATTTCTTGAGACACCTCACGCCCTCATTGTTTGTACGATATTTGTGAAATAAGTTTGATTTGAAAGATGACACTGTAATGCAATGACTCCGCTGACCAAATTTTTGAAAATTTTATGAATTTACGAGTAAAACAAGAAATTTAATCAATACAAAGTTGTTCAATTTTCGGATTTGTGTCACAGTTTTATAAAAGATAAAGTGGATAAAGCGGAGTCACTACAACAATTAATGCACTTAAAACAAAGTTTATTTAATGAAAATCGGATGAGAACTGGAGGCGTAAAATGTCCCAAGAGAATGCGTGTTTTTACATTGCTCTTATGGGACGAAATTCAAGGTCACAGCCACTACTGCGCACCTTAAATCTTACGGGAGGATCAAACTATGAATCCATAACTGCAAGTTTCCTTGGAGAAATGCTGGTTAGTATAATCCTTCAGTATTCACGGTGAAATAATGCGTTTTCACTAGGTTTAAATAAATGAATAAACCATTTATTAAAAAACATTTACTGTACTTGTCATGCAATCGTCAATTTTATTTTTAATATCTAAAATTTCCACATATTCCAAAATCGAAGTCCTAATCTGACATTTTGTTCGTTCACTCGTTCCCATTCATTCGAACACCTCTCTCTAGTTCTTTGGTCAATCAATGTTTTCCACGTTTTCCCAGCTACGTAGATGTAAAAGGTCCGACCACAAAATTATCTCAGCTAGTTATTATATAATTCTTTAATTGAAAGAAACCTGGGATTTGTCGTTTACGGAAAGATTTAAAATGAGAACAATATAGGAGACACGTGAAGTACTGAGATATCGTATTGGAACAAACTACTCATAATACTTCAAGTATCGCTTGAACGAATTTAAAAATGTTCCCACGTTCAGTCGGGAAATTTCTTTTCAGATCGCGAAGAAAAGAGTTGCATTTCAACTGTATTTAAGAAAACCAACCATACATTCACTTACAACAACAAATACTTTCCCGAGAATGAATGAAATAAAACGTTACACAAGTAAAGTACACGAGTTGAAGTGCGACAATACTTTGCTGATTCCGCCGTAGTTGAACCGTGCAAAATGCAAAGCTAAAACATTTGAAAGAAACATTCACGCTCGTTGGTTCAGCAAGGGGACGGTTGCCATGGCGACGCGCTGAGGACCAATGGGGAATCAGCGAGACCCCTCAGCGTGCTGAGTCTTTTAGTCGATCAAACGATTTGTCCGCCAGCAAGTCAACATGATGATATCCACACTTGTGATACATTCTGTGCTGAGGAAATGTGCTTAATGCTCTGGCTTGTAATCATGGCTGGTGTTTAACAGGTTGAAGTAAATTCATTGCCAAAATCTAAATCGAGATAGGGGCAGGCTGGAGAAATCCCAAGAGCCATTAAGAGTGCGCAGTAGTGGCTGTGACCTTGAATTTCGTCCCGTAAGAGCAATGTAAAAACACGAATTTTCTTGGGACAATTCACGCCTACAGTTTTCATCTGACTTTTATGAAATAAACTTTGTTTTAAAGTGCATTAGTTGTTTTAGTGACTCCGCTGTGCCAAATTTCCATTTTTGCATTTATACAACCGTGGCATAAATCCAAAAATTAAAGAAACTCTGTATTTAAATTTCCTGTTTTCACTAGTAAACTGATAAAATTTTCAAAAACGTGGTCAGCAGAGTCACTGCGTTACATTGTCAAGTTACTTCAAAAAGATCTAATGGACATTGTAGGCGTGAAGTGTCTCAAGAAAATATCTGTTTTTACATTGTTCTTATGGGACAAAAACAAAATGGCCGACAGTTACTAAGCTCTCTTAAGATGCTCAATACCTTAAAACCACGTGACTCGTGCGACGGAAACTTCCAATCGAGACATTCTAGTAGCTGAAGCTAAATACCTTCTACTCTCTAGCATTTAACTACGCAAAGGTGAAGGTGCGAAACAATTGATGGTGCACATGTTAAAGACAGCGCCATCATAAATGTGCTTACTAATTTGAATAGAAATCTGATCAAAACATATTCACACTATGTTAAAAGCACTGAGGTGTCTCCCTCCCCTACCCTCCGTTTACAGGAAATTCGCTAGGATTCACGGTAGCACTTGTTGCTAGAGCTATGTTTATCTTGTACCATTTGTGTTGGGAAAATTCCTTCCCGATTTTCCATCGGGACTGCCAAAAATGTGGGGATCATACTAAAAAAGCTTCTTTTCTTTTATACTTATCTTCGCCTTCATTTAAACTTTTAAACATTTATTGTCATAGTACAAAAGTTATTTGTGTTGACAAACAATAACAAAACAAAATTATTAACACAAAACAACTACATAATGTACTTAGTAAAGCCACTGTTGACAAATAAGGGCCTAATCTTTACTATTGTAGTAGACGGGAAATTAGTCGAAGGCGCCAGAAGAATTAAAGAACTCTTCTATGGTATAATCTAAAGAAATTTTGAATGCATTTTAAAAATTTAAAGTAGTTTTTTTCAGTTTTAAACTGTGTGGAAGACTTTGGATTCGTGTCTTGACCTACTATATAATTATGTTTTTTGTGGCTTTTGTACTTTTATAACATCGTCATGTGCTTTTGCATCATATCACGATTCAGGATTGGTTACATTTGTCAGTAAACCGTCAATCTTCAATAAATGAACCGCTAGAATCACGGTAGCGCTTGTCGGTAATTTTTTTATTTCCTCACGAACAAAGTTGACAAGTTTGTATCCAACAAAAGATGTACGTTTATATTTACAGAACGTTGAGAAAGAGGTTTCTCGGCCACGGCTCTGAGACTTACCTCATCTTACCTAACATTGATCTACCCTTGGTGCCCGGGGGGGGGGGGGGGAGAGGGAGGTCGATAGTACAGTCTCTGCCACAGTACCTACTTGCACCTGACCAGACTGTACGGGGATACGGGCCATTGTATCCTGTAAGCTTTACTGCAAGGTGGAGGAACATGTCTTGAATTGGAACCTGAAGATATCTTTTATAAATATATATTTGTATAGAAAATAATTAATTGGACGAAGTATCCGGTTAAAAAATAATTTTAATTATCACGACCGGTTTGAGTTTTATCATTCAGGAGTTATCAAGAATAATTTCAATATTATTTTTATATTATTTAAATTTATAAATTTATATTTTTCAATTTGATACTTGCTTTGCTTTTTAGGGATGGAAAAATTGCTTTAAGTACGTTTTAGGAAAATGATTGTTCGAGACTATGAAACATTATTGTTATACATTGTATTGGTTATTTTAACCGTTCTTCACTAGTTTTGAATTATTACTGAAGTGCTCAAGTTTTTCCTTGCACAGTATATGTGGTATTAATCGTTTAAAGTTTGTTATTGGTAATTGTGTAGAATTCCTGAGGTTGAAATATAATTTCGGAAGTTTTCCATAGTATGTTTTAAGTTAACAAGAAGATTTTTCGTTCTTCATCAGGAATCTAACCAAATCATTAGGTGGAAAGTAACCTAAAACATAATACAACATATTAGAAACTGAGTTTTCTATAACATTAACCACGCTGTTTGTTTGACATTGTAGTTTTTCCTTTTCCTTAAACTTACTCAATTCAAAAGCAATTAGCCTATAAAACAATACAACACGCACAAACACGTCAAGAAAAAAGAAAAATCAAGCACGGCCACGGCCAGTGACAGCTGCCCACTGACTGGCTGGCTGAGAGCAGTATACGACCAATCACAGACGTGTGTCAGGCTGACCAACTGTAATAGAGAACAATAAAATACTTATTTATGCACAGTCAACGGAGAAGAACCAATTCTTTAGAGTTTCGATGAATAAGTCAGTTTTCAGCAACAAATTTTTGGAAAGTTCCTTACATTGAGAAAGTCCCTTATGATGTTAAGGGCAGAGGATCCGTGGCGGATTGGTATCGCGCGCGACTCCAGAGCTCATCACTCTGGTGGCGCGGGTTCGATACCCGCAGTCAACACATTTGTAATGTGACTATACGGTGACGCTAGGTAAAGGTCGAGGTTGAGTGGTAGAGAGGACTTTGTAGTCCTAACTTCGCCTCGTCAAACAAGACAAACTTTACCTTTACCTTTTTACACGATGAATCATCACGACAACTGATAAAGTTTTGGTAGAACTGGACAACTGTCCGGATTCTACAAAACCTGGTGAGGGTTGACTTGGACCCACCACCGACTCAACTAAATGATAAGCAGTCAAAGTGAGTTGGTGGTGTGAACTGAACCCAAGCGTATTTAGAAGCCAAACGGACAAACAGACGCGAGGGTGTCTTGCATATTCAACCTGATGACTGATTAGTGTATCCGAGTGAATAGGCTCTTTAGGGTTGTTAGCGAATTTCCATGGGAATAGAGCTATTCATTTCTTTCGCCAGAGAGAAGGAAACTGTTTGCAGTTTCGAGCTTCCCAACACCTCCTGAGTCAAATAGCAAAATTGTATTCTTATATATTTATACACTAAATCACTATTTGAGATACTGATCACTCTCATGAGGGTATTTTAAGGCAAATATGTGGTGAAGGATGAGTGGTAGTAATGAGATAAGAGGTGTAGTCTTGTGACAAACTAAGGCCGACTCTTCCTTGGAATGGGTCATTAATTAATAGCCCAATGACCAATGGAAATACAAGGACCAACGGCTTAACGTGACTTCCGAACCTCGCAGGTGATGGTCTGATATGTCTAAACGATGGTGGGAGTTGATGGGGGTATCATCAGATGATCACTGAGACTATCTGAGCCGCTTTAGACCTATATCATCCTCAAAACCTGACCTCCATGAAGCTGGATTACAGGACCACGCCACGAGTCCCAGTCAAATAGTTACATACACAACTGAATAATCGAGTCAAATAGTTTTTCCGCCGGCAGCATTTTTCCCATTTTTGGGAAAAATTTAGTAAGGAATGTAAACATTTTTATTAACAGACCATCAGTACGCTAAGCGATGGGGGAAGGGAGGCAAATTTGTATATCCACCCTGAAAGACTAATAGAAAAGTTCAAGTAACTTTCATAAAATACTTTCATTTACTGAGTCATTAGTATTCTTTTATTTGAACTTATAATTTTCAAAGTCACAAGTTACGTCTTGCTACGTTTTGATAGCATCCCCACAATTTGAAGATCGGGCCAAAACTGTGTTTTAAATCACCGAAACAGAATTTCAAAGCATCCCTTCTCTCATGCCCACAGAAACAATTAGTTGGAAAATTGCCACTCGCTAGGAACAGACCCACAGAACTCATTTCGCTCCGAGTAACGAAATTTGTCCAAAAGGACCGGAGCAATTTCCCGGGTCTAAAAGCCGGCAGGATTAATGCCAACCCACAATGAAAGAGAAATTAAACATAATCTAACTTTACTTATATTGTCAGTGAAATTAATTACACCAAGTTGTCGCTCCCCTCCCCTTCCCGCGGGTAGTGGAGACCGCAATGAATTCAATTCAGATAGCCGAACCCGCCAGAAATGAATTTTCCAGTGGTTGCTCGGCGGGCGATGGGGCGGTAAACCCCCCCCCCCATACCCCCGAGTCCTTGAGGGGGGCATGCGCCTGAGCATCAAGGGGAGGAGGGGTTATTAAAAAGTGATCGTAGAAGCAGCGGGTCCCTCGGGAATATAGTAATTACTGGTACATTGCAGCAGGCTCCGGTTACGACAAGAGATACTGTTACAGATTAAGGGCTATTTTCTGGTGTTTTGGTCCCCAAGGGGTGGGGGTTGGGGGTGACGCACATGTCGGTATCTGCCCAATATGTGCCTCATCAGACATGGTTCTTTGATGGTCCAGTTAATGATGTCATCGGTTTCACTGGGGGATTTGTTGTAGTGACAGATGTTTGACGGTAATAGAATTGCTGTGGTCGTTTCTTCAGTCTGTTTCAAAATTTACGCGAAAAATAACATTTTAATACAAATTTTTATTTCACAGGTGTTTTCTGTTTTTCATTTTGAAGAGGATTATCGTTCTTTGTTTGTGTCATTCAAATATTTCTGTATTATTTTTAGCTTGTTATATACCTAGTTGTAGATCTTTTTCATGTTTAAATACCTTGTAGTTATGACTGAAGATCCTACTTTTCTACTTGAGATTGTGAAAGTATGAGGTAGGCCTAATAGCCGCCTCAACTAGAATCGAAGGATTTTCAGGCATAAACGCAAGGTATTTAAATGTATTATTGTGCGCATTTTCTTTATAAATTCTTGAGCGTGTCTTATATGATATTCGCTCTGTATTATTGTTACTTACTACTACTTGCCGATGAAGTGACTTGCACTATATAAAATATGTTATTAGTGGATAGGAAATTGAGCAGTATAATTTCTACCTTTAATCAGAACGAAACATCGTTGGACAAAACGAAAATCAGTTTTGATCTTTCCAACACTTACTGAGTTAAATGACAAATCTACGAGGTGTATTTCTCTGTAACCATTCTACCGGTCACAATTTTTGTCCGATTTTAACAAATTTGCTCCAATCGTTCCTTCTTTTATTTGTATAGGTAAATTTTGTTAACCAGGACATTCTGTGCACGGGAAGTACCCTTTGGAAGGGGGTGGCATTTAGTTGTACATACACGTATATAATACCGTAAGCATGTACCAAAAATCGGCCAAATCCGTTGAACCAGACCAAGATGGCGGTAAAAAATCATGTTTTTACCGCCATATTGGTTGGGATGATCAGATTTTGTTGATTTTTGATACGCATATTGTTTACGGTGACGTAAAAGTTTATATAAAATTGCTTTGAAATTCAGATAATACATTAAGTTTTTATAGAATAAACCCCATTTTTTGAAGTAAGTTATCCCTTTTCCCCGATATGGAAAATTCGCTAGGATTCACGGTAGCGCTTGTGGCTATATTTATAATTTACTCTGTGTCCATAACGATAATGATCGAATTTTTTGACCTTCTGGTGTTTTATCCTCGTATATTTTTCCTATAGGAGGGACAAAACTCACTATGAAACTAACCCCTGGTGGTAGGTTTGGTTGAGGAGGATATCCTCCGCGAGGGCTGATCTGGTGACTCGGAAAGCACCTGACGCCGCGACCTGAGCTAATCCCTGCTTTGGGAGGCTAATTCTTTCAAAATATCAAATGTCCCATAATCCTACATATTATTCGAGACACCATTTTGTTGCTTGGGCTTTCAATTCATTTAGTATAAGTGGAACTATAGAATATTCAATGGTGGTCTACTGATGGAAAACAGTAATGTATAAACAAAAAACAGGTAAATATAAGGTATTAGTATAAAACCAAGAGCATACTTTGGTCGTACTAGAGGTAGAAATGAAAGACTCTACCTCTTCGTGTATTTTGGTGACACGAAAGAAACGAATGGGTAGGAATTATAGTAAAAACTAAAGCTAAAGACTGGCCAAATACTGATATGATTCCAGCTACCTCATTCAATTACTAACATTTAGAGGGAAACACCTTCCCAAAAGGGCACTTGGAGAACCTGTTATTGGTTAACGAACTAAACTTAGATATTAACAAAAGGAACATATGTACCAAATTTCGTGAAAATCGGACAAAAACTGCGACCTCTAGAGTTACATGGGTGAAGAAAGTCGTCAAAAAGGGCACTTTCGCTGTAATTTTTACCCCGTTGTAGGATTTTATTCGCTAGGATTCACGTTAGCTTATTCCTACGCGTCGGCAATGTTTTATATAATTACTCTACTCTTATATTTTTTACATGTAGTATCCATATATAGATGAAATTTCCTTAGTAGGCACTTGGGGCGTCAGCTTTAAAGAAGGGGAGAATTTTTTTGAATGATGCTTTTACGAAGCGAAGTTTGTCGATTTCTTTCTATCATCTTAACACACTTATCGTGCTAAAGTTTAAGCATCTTAAAGTTATGTCAGAAAACAGACACATTTGGTTCACTGATACAGTTTTGAATCCGTTTTCTACAAAAGCCAAAACTTCTGGTAGGAACTAAAAGGAACAAAAGTTTGTATTGTTTAACGAGGTGAATATAGAACTTCAAAGTATTTCTTACCCAAACTCGACCCTTTCCTAGCGTTACCGCTTAGCCACTAGCTTTATAAATGGAAGTGGTGACTGCGGGGATCGAGCCTGTGCCAGGGGAGTGACGAGCTCCGGAGACGCGCACGATCCCAACCCGCCACGGGTCTGCTAAACTAATTAAGAAACTCCTGTACTTCCGCATTTCTGTTGGGGTTTTCCATTTCAAACACAAATACTGTCTCCGGGTCTCGACATTGTACAGTATGGGCAGCGATGTGTTTGGAAGCGGTGATTGGGGTGAATGACCCTCAGGTGAAATTGACCTCGGCTTTGGGAATCCCAGCAGTTGTCATTAGAATAACTCTACCCCTCTCACTGTCTGTCTGTCTGTCTGTCTGTCTGTCTGTCTATGTTGTACAATAACTCTTTTATAATATCATGTTGTTACCTGGGAGTTTTTGCTATTTCTGGAAGCCAGTAGACTATGAGTTTACCGTGTTTCCAAGAAGAGAAACAAGAATAAAAAAACATGAATTTTATAAAGACCCTATCTAAAATATTTTTATAAGACCTTTTTACATATGTTTATTTTTAAATATTTCAGTGATTTCACTAGGTGATTTTCCCTTGACAAGACCGAGAAAAAACTTACATCTGGAAAAATGTCCTTTACTGTATTTTTGTTCAATAATTGGTCCTTGAAGTCATTGCAAATTATCAGTATACAGAGTGTCACAAAACAATTTCAAAGCCAAATAGAATCAAATTGGAATGACTTTGAAATTTTAAAATTTAAAATTTGATAATTAAGATAAAACATATTGTTGGTAAAATGTTATTAGGGGAACAATTAAGGTTTATACCAAGTTTCACAAAAATATCTCAAAAGGGTTTTGTATTAATAATTGTTTTCAAAAATTGGCAAAATGGCGGATTACCGCTAAACCAAGCCGAAATTAAAAAATGTTACTTGACATTTTCGACTTACTTTTGTATGTAGAATCCGGTTCAGCATAGCACGCTACACATTTCTGTGACACCCTGTATATAGGCCTATAACAAAATTTAAAACGGTTGCCATTACCTTGCCTCTGTATTTTAGAAACACGTCTATTTTCCAAATCAAAATGTGGTCTAGTAAGAGGAAGTGACATTCACTTATAAAACTAGAGGCAGGAAAACTACCGAACTGGGAGACGCAGAACGTTTACCTTCTCAGGTAGGAGTTCATCTTGTCAATAGGTTGCCAAATTTGATCAAAAGTGCCCCCAAAACTTAAGGAGTTAAAACTCGTCTGAAAAATGTTTTGGCCACAGAAGCATTTACAATACAGACGTCCTTATACATACATAACTAGGAAAACGCCGAACAAACTGACTGCTACATGACTAGAATGGTAGGCCTACAATTCGAATGAATGAGAGTGATTGTCAAAAATGTATGTCTGATTGGAATCTTTGATGTTAAAGTGTGTGGAAAATTTAGCTGTTAACATCCACTGAGGATTACATAACAAGTCAAACGTTTCTCGCAATAATCTATTTATTTTTATGAATTCCGAGAGGTGTGTCAAAACTGCTTTTTTATGTATTTTGATGATGGGACACACCCCCAGTTTGGTCGAATTGTATCAAGCACTCAGTCAATTTGCTTGTATGCCATACCATTTTACCTTAAGCATCAGGAAATATCTTATTGGGGCATTTTCAATAAGTTCACTCTGTGCGTATTTTATATTGGTAGTTTATTTAATCAATGATAGTGTTTAAACTGCCTCAATCACATCGTTTTCTTCGTCACCGAAGTACGTTTTTCAAAAGCACAATCAGAACCTTCAATTTCTTTCGTTCCATTTATAATTATATTTTAACACAACTACAATTTCTGTAGTGTATCTCTCCGCCAAGGTCTCCGGATGAAAAACTTGTGTGCGTTGAATCAATCTTAACTCTGAGACATCACGATGTCGATCCTGTCACCTCAATCCTCATCTGATAATCCCTCCTCCCCATTACCCCTCATTTCATCCTTCACCTCCTTCCTCTATCTGGTTGACAGTTTAATTGTTTAATGACTCTAGTAGTGTCAACCTGTTTCCCAGATATGTGTCTGTAGAAGAAGTGTCGTGTGGGGGATCTACTTGGGTGGGTTCGAGTCTAGGAAAAGTCGATGTCAAGTTGAAACACGAGTGCATTGACAAACGTACAACACAAAATCATACATTTCGATTTAATATCCCTCGGAATAATATTGCAACAAGCTCGTCAAAACATGTGTCTAAAGCAGCTGTATTGAGAGCATAATGAGAAAACCTACCTAAGTGGTAGGTACAGTAGGTTCTATTACACACTTATAAAATGCCTGATTATACAACACAATAGAGGGAATTAACTCTTTTGGTTTTAAGATAACGGGTGGACGAATATAAGAACGATACAATTTAAAAATGCTATGAATAGATAATGTTTAATATTAGAGAGCTAAATATTGTTCAGAACGGTAGGGTATTTTACTTGAAACAAGTCATTGTTTGAAAACAACATCGACCTCGAACAGGCCGACATTCCTTTCTTCGCGAAAAGCTGAAGCTTCGCACCTCCTCAACATTTTCTGGTGTACGGACTGTTTTAGCTCTTCCACCGTTTCTCTTTCTTGTAGTAGTACCATTTCTAAATAAATTTACCTAGTTTGCAATTGTTTACGTCTAAGAACATTTCCGTATCGACAGACGTAAAAGTGGGATCTAAGCAATCGAGTTTAACAAAAGAATTGCTGTTTGAAACAAAATACTTTCACAGCAAACTTAGGACCCAAAAAACCATTTCAACCCAAATGGCAGAACTTTATTGAGGTTGTAAACACAGCTGTTGATTCATTATTGCCATATTAACCAAGTGAGAGCGTAAAGAAATAATTGTATCATTCTCATTGGTCTAACCTGTATAACGTTCCCTCTAAAACGCGTCAAAACTGATTATTTGTGTAACTAAACTAGTTTTTTTGGGGTTCCTCGGACCCATCATACCGCTGGAATGCGTTGCATACTCTCCCCCCCCCAAATTCCACGTTAGTAGACTACCTAACGCTCTGAAAGTGTTGTGCACGATCTTGCTTGCAACCCTCTCATAATTCCAAATCCCGAGTCAAATTTTTAATTCTAAAACTAAAAACAATTCTCCAGACGTGTTCGAAAACTGAAAGGCAGCAACTAAAATCTCATATCTGACGTTGAACTTGATGCGATGAATGTGATGGGCTGATTGAGTGAGCGTTGTATTTGTGATGTGGCCAGGCAAGACTTAGACGTGCACTATTGATGAGCGAGCCAGGGTGATTCGGAGCGTACCTAATCCAAGGGTAAGCTCGTGATGGGCTCAGGAATGTATAAGGCAGCCTCCGCCAACCAGTGTGCGTCTGTGGACCAAAGTGTGTGGCTGTTGAGTAATTGAAAACTAAACTTACATGCAATCGAATGAGCGTAAAATTTGCTTTGATAGGTTCAACTGTATCCTAGCACACCTAAGAGGAATGCTCAACTTGAACTTAATCGAATGAATCGTTCGGGATATGAAAGTTATTTAGTGAAAACCCTTATACAGACAGACATACAGGAATTGGCACATATGGAACAAACGGTTGTACGATGTTTAGCCCATTTCCTTTGAAAAATTAGATATGTATGCTGTCAGTATGGTAAGAACCAGCCACGGGACCATGAAATCCTGACCCCCAGAACACGTTATAAGCATTTTTTCACAACTTTATTTACTTGAAAATTTTGAACATTTTTTCCTTACTTCTTTGAGGTCAGAGAGTGGTCGACCGGAGGACTAGTTTAGGAACGAGAAATATGGAAGTTCAGGAACGTCTCCACTCAACAGACAGGTATTGCCCGCACGTTTATTAGGCTTTAGACTATTTCAATGTGGGTATTTACTTTTAATATTTGGATTATCAAAAGCAGCCTACTTCGAAGCGGCCGTCCTCAAACATCGCCGAGTAGGCTATGCTCGTAAATCAGCCTAGAGCGCGCTGTGTGTGTGTGTGTGACGCTGATAGGTGGCGTAGGCGTAGTTGTGGATGGTTTACGAGCTATACACTACGCATGCGCACAGTAGCCGAGCTTGTCACCAGGTAATGTAGAGTTTCCTGGCCCACCTGCACCAGTCTGCATTCCACCACCGGTGTAAATCATCAGCACATACCGACACCGTACACAAGGTAGAGTGCCTCTGTATGGCTGGCTGCTGGAGGAGATATTTTCGCGTAATACGAGATAGTTTAACCAAAGACAATGTTGTGGTAAGTAGATTTTGCATATGCTGACTGGCTGAGGTAGGAAAATCAACATAATTACGGCATCCCAAGCACAGATAGCGCTGCGAGGGAATTCTTTCAAGAGTCTCAAATAGAGCCACTGACGCGCGCAAGTTCGGTTGTTCTCGAAAATCGCACGATTTGGTCACATTTAAATCATCGACATCCACAAACACGAGCGTGTGGAGCCGAGGGGCGAGAGATGGCAGCGATATCTGTGCTTGGGCTGCCAAACTATGTCTATTTAGCTTCCTCGACCATGTGGCATCTATGTGCAATCTACTTACGATAACATGATCTTTGGTTAAATGTGTTCGATTACCTAATTTCTTGTAGTCTTCAAATGGGTATTACCCTCTGGGTTTGTTGAGGTGTTAGAAAAAACGAGTTGAGATAAAAAACCTTTCTTTCCATCGTTGAATTTGTATTAAAACGACTTTTCTTTTGAGGTGCCACAAGGGGGTTTGTATTTTAAAAATTGGGGCCTCCCCGGATTTTGGGTGGGTGGTGGGTGATGCAAAGTACAAACTTTAGGATCCAATAAAAACTTTCCTCAAAGGGGTTTTAAAAATATTTCCTTTTTCCAAAGTTAAGGTGGGGGCATTTAAAACTCACCCTGTATAGTCGTTAGTACAGACGTATATCAACCCTCAAGAACATTGTCTAGAACAGAGTCCGCAGTGCTGTGCGCGTAGCGTGTGTGTGAGGTAGCAGTATGCAAGTCAGCGCGCACTGCGGGGGCCGGATTACCTCTATTGTATCATCTAACTTCAGCCTGTGTCTGTGTCATGATCCCGCTGATAACACGCCCACGCTACCCAGTCAGCCACGACGCTGCCAGTCACTGTGATCCTGCTGGAGATACGTGTGTAGTCTGGTTAGTTAGTTACCGGTAACCTTGGCATTTAAATGTGAATAGACGAATTATTGATATTGGAATTTAGATGGTGTTGTGGAAGTTGAATTTATACACAATGCTGTCGTTAAGTAAAAAAATAAAAAAACCGACGTGTAGTTACAAGTGGTGCCGTGAATCCTAGCGGAATTCTTATAACGGGGTATAAATTACACTGGGAATGCCTTTTTGGGGCCTTATTTGGTAAAGAGAATAATTAAGAGCTCCAATATCTGTGATTATAATTTAAAACTTAGTAACCAATGTTAAATTTTATTTAGGATGACTTGATCTTGCGAAAGCTAAGCTTCCTTCATCAGGTCTAACCACAAAATTTAAATACAACTAAAAATAGTATTTTAATGTTGATAGTCAACTTTATTTGGTCCCTGTGACACTCTACAGGTCGCATTTTTGTCAGATTTTACGAAATTTGGTAGAAATGTTGTTCTTTTCTTCTTTGAGGTCAGAGAGTGGTCGACCGGAGGACTAGTTTAGGAACGAGAAATATGGAAGTTCAGGAACGTCTCCACTCAACAGGCTGTATTGAAAACGTGCACGTATTAGGCTTTTACTATTTATTGGGTATTTACTTTTAATATTTGGATTATCAAAAGCAGCCTACTTCGAAGCGGCCGTCCTCAAACATCGCCGAGTAGGCTATGCTCGTTTATCAGCCTAGAGCGCGCTGTGTGTGTGTGTGACGCTGATAGGTGGCGTAGGCGTAGTTGTGGATGGTTTACGAGCTATACACTACGCATGCGCACAGTAGCCGAGCTTGTCACCAGGTAATGTAGAGTTTCCTGGCCCACCTGCACCAGTCTGCATTCCACCACCGGTGTAAATCATCAGCACATACCGACACCGTACACAAGGTAGAGTGCCTCTGTGTGGCTGGCTGCTGGAGGAGATATTTTCGCGTAATACGAAATAGTTTAACCAAAGACAATGTTGTGGTAAGTAGATTTTGCATATATGCTGACTGGCTGAGGTAGGAAAATCAACATAATTACGGCATCCCAAGCACAGATAGCGCTGCGAGGGAATTCTTTCAAATAGAGCCACTGACGCGCGCGCAAGTTCGGTTGTTCTCGAAAATCGCACGATTTGGTCACATTTAAATCATCGACATCCACAAACACGAGCGTGTGGAGCCGAGGGGCGAGAGATGGCAGCGCTATCTGTGCTTGGGCTGCCAAACTATGTCTATTTAGCTTCCTCGACCATGTGGCATCTATGTGCAATCTACTTACGATAACATGATCTTTGGTTAAATGTGTTCGATTACCTAATTTCTTGTAGTCTTCAAATGGGTATTACCCTCTGGGTTTGTTGAGGTGTTAGAAAAAACGAGTTGAGATAAAAAAAACCTTTCTTTCCATCGTTGAATTTGTATTAAAACGACTTTTCTTTTGAGGTGCCACAAGGGGTGTTTGTATTTTAAAAATTGGGGGCCTCCCCCCCGGATTTTGGGTGGGTGGTGGGTGATGCAAAGTACAAACTTTAGGATCAATAAAACTTTCCTCAAAGGGGTTTTAAAAATATTTCCTTTTTCAAAAGTTAAGGTGGGGGCATTTAAAACTCACCCTGTATAGTCGTTAGTACAGACGTATATCAACCCTCAAGAACATTGTCTAGAACAGAGTCCGCAGTGGTGTGTGTGAGGTAGCAGTATGCAAGTCAGCGCGCACTGCGGGGGCCGGATTACCTCTATTGTATCATCTAACTTCAGCCTGTGTCTGTGTCATGATCCCGCTGATAACACGCCCACGCTACCCAGTCAGCCACGACGCTGCCAGTCACTGTGATCCTGCTGGAGATACGTGTGTAGTCTGGTTAGTTAGTTACCGGTAACCTTGGCATTTAAATGTGAATAGACGAATTATTGATATTGGAATTTAGATGGTGTTGTGGAAGTTGAATTTATACACAATGCTGTCGTTAAGTAAAAAATATAAAAAAGCCGACGTGTAGTTACAAGTGGTGCCGTGAATCCTAGCGGAATTCTTATAACGGGGTATAAATTACACTGGGAATGCCTTTTGGGGCCTTATTTGGTAAAGAGAATAATTAAGAGCTCCAATATCTGTGAATATAATTTAAAACTTAGTAACCAATGTTAAATTTTATTTAGGATGACTTGATCTTGCGAAAGCTAAGCTTCCTTCATCAGGTCTAACCACAAAATTAAAATACAACTTAAATGTTGTAGGCTCCGCCCAAATCTGACGGACCCCAGTGCATCAATCAATATTCAACTGCTGTCTTCGAATCTAATATTTTCAGCCGCGAAAGCCTAAGAGTTAAGATTAGTATTTTAATGTTGAATAGCTTTATTTGGTCCCTGTGACACTCTACAGGTCGCATTTTTTGTCAGATTTTTACGAAATTTGGTAGAAATGTTGTTTTTCTCTAGTTCTCTAGATTGAGTTCGTCAAACAGCAAAGTCGGTCTACAGATAAATGACCTTTTGGGAAGCGTCCCTCCACCCCCAAAAGCATATAGGTTTAAGCTGTAAAACTATAATTATGATCCGATTTAGTATAAAGATTAATATTATCGTACCGAACATGATGTGTACGTAAAACATTATAAAATCAGTTCAGCCAGACCAAGATGGAGGCGGAAAGTCATGTTTATATTTCGGCATAGCATTTTTTAGTTGTATAAAATAAATCT
The DNA here is from genome assembly GCA_018831715.1 of Matsumurasca onukii. Taxonomy (NCBI): domain Eukaryota; kingdom Metazoa; phylum Arthropoda; class Insecta; order Hemiptera; family Cicadellidae; genus Matsumurasca; species Matsumurasca onukii. Next base: position 20,975,187 of record CM032065.1, read on the forward strand.
ACACTATAAACATGTACTTAACTCGCATGTATACAGTTTTTCCGTTTGCTCAAGAGGTGTTGGTAAGCTCAAAACTGCAAACAGCTCTGGCTATAGAAATAAATGGCTTTATTTTAAATGTAAAAGTATGTATGAAAAATATATGTAATTATTCCTAATGGAAATTAGAAAGCAACATTTTTGGACCGAGCCAAGACGTGATTCTGGATTTGTCAAGTGTGATACAAGACATGAGAATATCAAACATAGCCGACACGCAGCCACAAGCGCACGAATCTTAGCGAATTCCCAATAAAACAGAGCAAGTTTTTATTTGTCTATTTTAAATTAGACGAAATTCCTTTATAAACTATACCCGCAGCCACATTACTTTACAGTAACGCTAGGTAAAGATCGAGGTTGAGTGGTAGAGAAGACTTTCCTAAACTTCGCCTTGATAAAGAGACTTTACCTTTTTACTTTCTGTATCCAAGAAAACATAGGTTGGTAAATTATATAACAGCTTAATTTATACCCAGTGCTCTGAATGTCAAAATTCAGAAATTCGGATTAAATAATAAAACAGAAATTTACTTTTAAACGGTAGGTTCTGGAGCAACGGGATTTAACTTGATCAATTCAGAGAGTAAAACTCTACTATACAGGGTGAACTATGTGTTCGTTTACGGTATCTCTACAATTTTATAGGGAAAACACAACTTTGAATGGCCACCATTTTGAAACGGATGATCTGACCAAACTGGTTAACGAACTCAACTTAGAGATTTGCAAAAGGAACATTTGTTCCAAATTTCGTAAAAATCTGTAGGCGACTTGTAGAAGGAAAAATGTGCAAAAAACTGCACCTTTCTACGACGTTTCGTTCTATTTGGCGCAAGAAATGAATAACTCTATTTCCTATGGAAATTCGCTAAAAATTCTTATTAGAAAACATCATCTAAAACTAGTTACGTGTACGAAGCCTTCTTTATGAAACACAAGTGGATTTTGCACTTTTTGTAGTTATCTTACACCCTCTGAATACACCAAGCTGCACAGTGCACAACGTATATGCCCGTGAATAGGGCTCGTGTACACTGGGCGAGCCAGTGAGCTGGAAGCACAGTCGAGTGTTGGTCAAGTGCACTTGCCTCGTGTAAGACGTACTTGCCGAGCCTTTGTTCTCCTTCTAACACTCATGTTCGTGTGCTGTGTTCTGTGTTCGCGCGTATGTTGTGTTTGAACGTTATTCAGTATCTAGATTTAATATTGATAGGTACATGTCTGGAAAAATTGTATTACTTTCCTGGAAGAGTCGGGTAGAAGGGGCTGGTATATTTTGGTCATATTGGATATACAATGTAAGAAAAATGTGATTAAAATCAGAATTCATATGTTTGATTTAAATAGAATTAATATTGTTATCGAACTTTAAAGGTAACTTTACTGTTTCATGACTTTGCTTTTTAGTTAATTTTTTAAATTCTAAAAAAGTAACTTATTTTTCTAAAGTTAGATTTTTTGTTTAGTCCCTATAGTTATAAAAATACAAATTACGTTAAAAACCAGGAAATAATATCACTAGACAATAAAATAACTGTCAAAATCAAGTATTTAACGTGGTTAAATTTTAATAATTTTACAACAATTCTTCGTTTGCATGGTTGAATCCAACATGGCCGCTGGCCGACTCATAACCTAACTATGTACTGTGTACTGGTGGCAACAGTATTTTTAAACTTTTGGGAAGTAGAACTCTGACAGTTCTTACAGCCGTATTTTTACTATGGATTAAGTTTTAATGCGATAAAACATAGATAAAAAATGTCTTTATTACACGCTTTTCTCAATTTTTATTGCTTTACAGAACAACTTATAGTCAAATTAAAATAATCTATTTACCAATCACAAGGAAACGGTCAAAAGTTTCAAATTAAAATAAAATATTAAATTTATTAAATATTAAGGTGATAAAAGATTCACCGCCGTAATACAACGGTAATCGCTGCTTAGGAAACCACAAATTAAACTGTTAAACAACGCTGATGATAAATGTACCAGCTAGAGAAATCAACAAAGGAGTAATAATGAAATATTTTTGGATGGAAATCACTTAAAATGTTTTAATTATTTAAAACACAAAACAAAACGTTTCGTCTAGTCTATGCTAGAACATCTTCGGACAAAGAAGAGTATGAAATATATATAAAACATATAAAAACGTATAGAAGTATAAAAAATTCAAAGTTAAAATAATTTCAAATTGAAAATAGAACTTGAAAATACAACAAAGGAATAGTTTGATTGGAATCATTTTAATTTCATTGCTGATGACGTCCAAACACCCTGTTGGGTTAAAAATGTTTCAAACCCGGAAATTTTGCCTCTTTTAAAATCTCGTCAAGTGCGTTGATACACGCGCCGATGAATGATCCAGATGAGTCTGATAACCACCACTTGCTCTCCCCTTGCATAGACCGCAGAGTAGAGAGCTACTGGGTATCAAGTTTCATTCAGCCTCAGCACCATCTGCTGGCCTCAAGACGCACTGAGTCGTGAAATTGTCCCCAGTCCGCCCTCGAGTCGAGTGCTAGGGCCTCCTGTTCACTAGAACCACTCATTGGACACCTCTACCGCTTGGGTGGATAGGGTGAGTAGCTAGCACTGAGAAATATGGCAGTGCGCTTTAACCAAAACCTGGACGATTTGAGGCTCAATAAAAAGGTCACGTATTAGTTTTTGTAAGACTTTGTTATTTCAGAGTACATTAGGAACGGTAATTGCTTGAGCACTACAATTTGCTACCTGCCAGAAAAACCTGCTAGTTACCTTTACTCGTTTGGTGTATCCTGTATAAATGAGAGTTCAAAGATGGACTTCCAATCCTTCCTTTCTGGAAGAGAACGAGTGACTGACTGCTTTCATGCAAATGGCCGAAGAGGGGAAAAATGAAGAGACACAGCTCTCGCCGTAACAACTATATAATCTCGAGGTGCTAAATGTCAAGAGAAACCTGCAATAAACCACTATGAAAAAATTCTAAACATTCTCATTTGATGTGTCCTGCAGTTCTGAGAGTTCAAAGTTGGACTTCCAATTATTCCTTTCTGGATGACTGCTGAGTGACTGTTTTCACACAGATTTCCGAAAAGAAAATACGACTCTCGTTGTAAAGCTACATTTCTGGGCGTTTTATCAACTTGCTACATGTCAGGAGAGAAGCCTGCAATAAATCATCATGAAAATACTGGATATATTCTCATTTGATCCTGTTGCTGTCATGAGATTTCAAAGCGGGACTAGTTCTAATTCTTCCTTTCTGGAAGAGAACAAGTTACTGCTTTCTCGCAGATTTTTGAAGAAGGAAGAAGAACCCTGCTTTTCATAATAACTATGTGTAGTTCTTCACTTGGATAAAAGGGGCGTTAACTTATAATTTTTATACACATTTAAAAACATCTGTAACGAATCATGCTGGGAAGATGCAGGAAAGGTGCTTGCTATTTTCCACAGCAGGCACCTCCGCTTATCCCTCTTCTGCCCGCTGCACTCTGTCATCCTGTTGCTTTCCCCCGGGATACCTTTGTCTCTCACCGCAAACACTCCCTCAGTTTACTCTCCCGGCAGGAGTCCGGGATCCCCTCTCCGATATTACTCTGCGAGTACTCCCCGGATACCCCGCGGTGTTCGCTGTTGCATGTGGTGTGCAAACTTGTACGTTATTACTCTCACTTCGGTGGCTTCTTAATCTGTGAGCTGTGTAATTGCGGGGCCTTGGTACTCTATGTGCGTAAAGTGCAATTAAAAAATAGCTTAGTTGGCTGAAAATCCTGCTAAGAGACAAGAAGAAGATACCAAAGATATGGACGATAATATCGACGAGAAAGAAGACGTCAAAAGAAGAAAAGAGGGGAAGAAGGTGTGTTACCGATGAAAAGTAGAAGCTGTTGGATAAAGAGAAGTGAATAAAGAGATCGAAAATAGAAAGAGAATAGAGAAAAGACAGATTAGGTAAAAGTCTGTTTAAGGAAAGTGGTTGGCAAAGGAAGCAAGTGAAAAACACGAAGGGATAAGGGAAGAAGAACGGTATAAGTGAATGATATTAGGGTATAGTGGAAAGGACGGTTGGTGGTTTTAGAGAAGAGGAAGTAGAGAAGAGAGAAAATGGAGGAAAAAAGACGGACGGAGTGAAATACTAATTAAAGAAGAAAACTATTTACTCACTCTTATACTCTTGAGGTTTCGATCCTGACTGCAGTCCTCGCTCACCTTGTGGCCCCGAACCTTGTCTCCCCATGCAAGTCAGATCCTCTCAATACTTTGCAACCTTTGTATCTGTTTTGGTATCATCGTGCTCCATGAAACAACGAGAACACTTACACCGCATGTATTTTGTTCTCGTTAATAACTAATAACGATTTAATAACTATTTTTATAGACACAGTTAAACGTGTTGAGGCATATTTTAACTAACTTACACTCAAATACTAACCAGAGGTTACTCGTACTACAACGTTACACTGACTGACAATTAGTGAAGAAGAACAGAACAGAGCCGTGAGAAGATTAAGGAGGATACGTGAAGAGAAGTTGACGAAAAGAGATGAAGAGGAATGAGAAGATGTGGAAAATGAAGAGTGGATATAGGAAAAGTACGTAAGTAAGAAGGAGAACGAGTATCAGAATAAAGAGGTGGAGGAACTGGTTAACAGAAAAATGAAGGATATTGGGAAAAGCTGATTCTCTTGTTGTTTCTTGAATTAGTTTCAATTTGTTCACACCACAGTGGTAGAACGCTGCCTCCATCCAATATTTACCTATCCTGTATGTTTGTTAGGAAAAGAAATATACAGAGATACAGGTAAGTCAACATGAAGAGATGGAGTGAATACAAAAGACAAGAAGTCTTATAAGATATGATACACAAAAAATAATTAAAACCAATTTAAATTTCTCCTCCAGATTTTAAGCGCATTCTAACTCACGCCTGGTTTTGACTGTATTCACCCATTCTGTTGCCACCCCTGCAGCCCTCTCAGACAAACACTCCCTGATGGAGTCCAAGGTCCCCTCTCCGGTATTGCTCTACAAGTGCCCCTGCACCCTGTGGTGTCAACGTGCTTCACGAGATGATGAGCAAACTAATAACGTAAAGGTTGGCTTCTAACCACAAATCTCTCTGGAACCCTTCGTATACTCTCAGAGACCCTTTTGTGCTGATCAGAGTGCACATAATAAATATGGATTGATTAAAATTGGAGTTCGGATGGAAATTCGGACATTCTTATTCTTTCTGAAAGAAGCCCTGGTTGCGAAAAAGATCCCTCTGAGTGTGTGAGGAAGAAGGGAGGAATATAATGCGAATAAAAAGTACAATAACATGGAAAATGATAGCATAGAACAAAGAAGTCAAAGAAGATACATAGACATAAAGGAGCGCAGGGAAAGAAGGCAGTAGAAAAAAGAAATATAGAAGACGAAAAAAAAAGAAGATTTGAGATTTAGAAAGAGGGGTGGAGATAAAGAAAGAAAAGAAGGATGAGATTGAAGACAGAGAAGAAGGGAGAAGGAAAAGATGGAGTGGCGAGAAAGAACGGGAAGTCAGATCAAAATGGTGAACACAGAAAATAAATCTTGTCTTAAAAAATGTTGACAAAATTGGGTTGAGTATTAATTTTCAAACCTGTTTGCCAGGTGAGATTTTTCAAGAACCAATAGTTTTAAACACCACTAAAGTACACAATCGGTAATTATTAATCCACTTTAGTAAACAATTTAAATCCCAAAAATCAGTGATTCCCAACGAATACAACCTAGAACCGCCCGATTGTGTCAAAGCCTTGGCCGCAGCCGCCTGTATTACACAATACGATTGCTACGCTGAACACTCTGAATTCATTCCGAAGCGACAAATCCTTCCAGCAATAAATAAACAACAAATACACCGCGGCGGAGCTGGTTTTTCATATCCGTCTCTATTTATTATTTGTCGGCTCAACTGTTGCGGCCGGTGGTCGGAAAACTCACATTTGACAATTTATTTGTAGCGGCTGCGGCAGCGGCAGGCTTACCAACTAAACCCTTGATTTGGTAGGCAACAGGTTTACCTGCATAGTGAACAAGTAATGTTGGTAACAGTGGCTTTGAAGAATCGGCAACAAGCCCGCTTTGTGACGCTTTGTCTGTAGCCTGTCGTTTGGTGAAATTGTTTACAAAATGGTGTCTATACAAATTCCTTTATTGACGGATTTGGTTTAAATTTTGTGATATAATATCGGTAAACATACACCATGGGGAGTTTTATATGTCCGTCCTTCACTTTTGAAAAAGAATATTTTTAAAACCGTTTGGGGAATGTTTTTATAGGATCTTAAAGTTTGTTTTGAGTATCCACCCTTCACCAAAAAATCGGGGATATAGCTCCCCGATTTGAAAAGATATAAACCTTCCTTTTATAAAAGTTAAGGTGGGGGAAATTAAAACTCACCTTGTATGACTTGTCTTGGTTAAACTTAAAAAAAAAGACTTATTTATTGTTGTTTTTACAACCTATATTAGACATCATACAATTGTTCGGTTGGAGTTTTTCTCTCTCCTGTGTGTGCCTAATTTTAGTAATCTTAAATAAATAAATATTCTTGATTCTTACCAAACGTAATTCGAAGAGAATTTAGAAAAGTTGAATCGTCACTAATTTTAAGGTCACATCGAAAACACGAGTGCATTGCACGAGATCAAGAAACTCCAACAAAACCTTTGACAAAATCCGGCCTTAGAACTTTCATGATTCAATTGTATAACCGGCAAAGGAAGTCACAAAACCAGTTAAATCTAGTTTGGAGTATTGAATGAAAGGTTTGAAATTAGCAGCGACTGCGGAATTCAGGGAAGCTTTTGGGGGAGAAATGAACCGAGTGATTGAAAAATGCGATCAAGGACAGCACAGAACAAGGAGAGGGTTGAGAGAGAAAGGGGAGGAATTCTATTGAAGATCCGAGTCATTCACTCGTTCTGAATCGGTAAGGAAGTTTAATAACATTAGTGAGGGATCCGGGTTCGAGTTCCAGATTTCAGACATAGTACGTTTTCAGTAATTTAATGTGTGCATGAACATGATAAATTTCGATGATACAGTATTGGTAAATCACGGCATAGTATTTTAATATGTTTTAGAATTTTAATGATTTATATTTCCAGAATACATTTTGACTTAGTCTTGATGTCTGTAGTCAGGATCTAGTTTGTGATTTGAAGTATTTTGTTATGGTAAGTAACATGTGAGGTTTAACCTATCAGGATTCAGATGGATTTAAATGACTTATAAATGGTGGAGGTCAGGACAGAAGTAGGACTGTGTAGGTCAACGCATAATCAACTTCGGCAAGTGAGAGATCTGGGTTTGAGTCACGGTTCGGTCGAAACATTTTGTCTTAAAATTTCTGTAGTTGTGAAGTTATTCAAGTTAATGACGGAAATGTGTTGTTTCCAACGCAAAAATAAAGTTTACAACTATCCTAGTTTTACGAAATTCTAATTTTTAAAGAATCTCATAGCTTGCTAGTTTTAATTACTCCTAGACTAAACTTCAAAGCGTACTCTGTTTTATTATTTAATAACATTTCTAAAAGAATTCGGCCTAATTGTACCCGATTAAAGTGAAAACACCATTAATTAAAGCTGAACCGTATGATTAAAACTATTGACGCGTTCGGTTCTTTCGAATGCTTTTGTAGTCACGTAGGGCTTCGGAAGTCACGAAGTTAAGCCGTTGGTCCTTGTATTTCCATTGGTCATTGGGCTATTAATTAATGACCCACTCTAAGGAAGAGTCGGCCTTAGTTTGTAACAAGACTACACCTCATAACTCATTACTACCACTCATCACACTCATCCTTCACCACATATTTGCCTTAAAATACCCTCATGAGAGTGGTCGGCATCTCAAATAGTGATATAGTAGTAGATTTGTATGAATTAGATCTTAGCAGCTGCTGTTAATTTGAATTATTTGACTGTATACTTGTGTTTTTATCATCAGAGTTCCAACATTCAGATAGAGGCAATACTCCAGCCTTTGATCATTAACTACTATATTGATTTAAATTGTTATTTTTTACCTGAAAAATTTCCTCCTTGCTCCGTTAATGTCTTGTAGAATGTAGATAATGGTGCATCTAATTCTCCGGAAGTGGCAGGAATAAGACTTTCTTCTTTTCCTTTCTTCCTTTCCTGTCTTCCTTTCCTTTCTTCCTTTTTCCTGTCCTTTCCCTTTCCTTTTTCTTTCTTTCCTTTCTTCTTTCCTGTCTTCCTTCCTTTCTTTCCTCCTTTCTTTCTTCCTTTCTTTCTTTCTTCTTTCCTTTCTTCTTTCTTTCTTTCTTTCTTTCTTTTTTCTTTTTTCCTTTCTTCTTTCCTTTCTTCCTTTCCTGTCTTCCGTCCTTTCCTTTCCTTCTTTCCTTTCCAATCTTCCTTTCCTTTTTCTTTCGTTCTTCCTTTCGATCTTTATTCTTCCTTTCCTTTCTTCCTTTCCTTTCTTCCTTTCTTTCTTCTCCTCTTTTTCTTTTCTTCCTTTCTCCTTTCTTCCTTTCTCTTCTATAAATTGCTCTCCGCCACTATTATGAACTTTCAAACTAACATCTTGTTCTTGTTCCATTATCAGACACCAATGATTCCACTATTATCGTTTTGGTCTCAACCATGACAGATGCAGCCCGTGTATTTACTTATTTAGTATCGTTGACAGATTGCCTTACCAACGATGCTAAAAAGGTAAATACACGTTGCAGCATTACAATGTTGATGGATGTTTCCCGTAACAACGTAACTAACTCCTTGACAGTACGACTTTTCCGCCTTGTCGATCACACGGGATGAAAATAATTGGCACTTAAAATCAACATCGTGTAGTCTTAGTTGAAGCAAATTTTATCTAAATATATCCATGGTTACTAAAATTAAAGAGACGCTATTGTTCCTACGTCAACTTTGATTCACACTTGAGCTTTTGCTTCCATACGATTACATTGAAATGAAAAGTTCATCGTCGTGTAATAATTACAGCTTTCACCGCTTCCTAGGAAACCATAGCGTAACTTAAATAAGAAAATCTCATTGTTTAAGCCCATGGCTACAACTTACAACTTAATTTCTGGATGAGCATACAATGTCATACACAGAACAGAAAACAACTTAATGATACTACCTAATAAAAACAGGATCTGGTTCGCTCCATTTGGAGACACCAAGGAACATGAATAAAATTTAGAATTTAGACAAAGGTAAAGTTGAAAACCTTGAACTAATTTGGATTTGAGTCTTCTGTTGATCGTTGGGCGGCCAATTCCGTAATACTGTATTGTGCATCCAAGTCCAGGTTTGACAAGAACCTCTGAGCACTTCCTCTTGTAAAAGTTGAAACTGTATCGATTCCTAATTGCGAATTTGGATATCTCTTACGAATCGTGGAGATTTAGTGACAATCCTACAGACCTTATTTTCGAAATGTTGATTTTTTAGAATATTGGTATTATACCTACAACTCAAACGAGTTTAAACAGCACCCAACAAGACAACACAATTCATACTATAGGGGTCGTTTACCATTAAATATTTTTTCAGCATTCCTGATTACCATTTTAGATTTTATTTCAACAAAAAGATCCAGCCGTTGCCATATATTTGGATAGAATTTGTTTAGTCTTATTAGCTATTGTGGAGAATTTTCTTAGGTCCACTAACACTCCTTACTAAACATATCAGTATTTACTCAAAGTATTCCCACATTTTCTGTTTATACTCCACCCCGGCGCACTTTTTGTCACAAATCGGCCCGATTCTTCGCCCAGTCTGGAGGCATAAACACACATCCACCTTCTATCGAATAAAACACCCCATTCACCCTCCCCACGGCGCACCTGACGATATAAAGAAGCTATTCGCACCAGCCCGCGGCCAGGGCGAGGGTGACCTTTGACAAACTGCTGAAGGAAGCAGACGACGCGACGACAAAGGCCCGGCCCCAGCTGACAATATTTATACATGATACACTTTCTCCACCTTGACAATAAAGTGGAATAATTCCGCCAGATATTAGGAAACGGAAGCCTGAATAAACCTATTACAGGTGGCGTTCCCACGCTTCTGGATAAGAGTTTTTGTTGGGGTCTAGCGTTGATTTAGGGCTCATAATCAGTATGACTTATAGGGCGGTAATATGTTTTGGAAACGCAATGCTCTAAATGGCTGGACTTAAGCGTAATGTCCTCAGTGATTTCGGATAATTTTCGAATATTTGGTACTTTTCTAAGGGCCGCTTTTTCAATCGCCTGCTAACCAGCTGGTTAGCTAACCGCCGGTTAAGTTGTTTACAGTCTGCAATGTATACATTTCATGCAACGTTCAAAACACTTTAATGAATTATTGACGATTATTCCTGTAATAAAGTTGTTCTTTTTCCATTCTGTATTGAATTTAACATGTGTACGTTATGCTAAAAAAATTAATTACAAATTAAAACACTAAAATGCAAAATCAAAACAGGCAAAATAAAACTTAACCTCAAAAATATCCAGCTTTCCTATTGGCTGGACGCCGGTTAAGGCTGAATTGAAAAATGGCCCTAAAAGTTGTGATTGAAATAGCCTAGTCTAAGGACAACATAGAAATATAAACTGAAGTATTAAGAACTGTTTATATATAAACAATTTAGAAACGTGGGTTCAAAAATGCCGCGTTATCAAGAGGTTATTTGAAATATTAGAAATCGGGGCAACTATTAACTTAATACATTCACATGTAAACATAATACAATTTTTTAGCCTTTTTATATATAAAGGAAAACAGTACAAAAAATTTGAAAATTAATTCACGCGCTACTTATATACGAACTAAACGAGGTAAAGGTAAAGTTTATCTTGTTTAACGAGGCTAAATAAGGATTACAAATTCCTCTCTACCACTCAACCTCGACCTTTTCATATAGTGTTACCGTAAAGTTTTCAACACATTGTTAGTGGTGACTGCAAGGATCAAACTCGGGGCACCGGAGCGGTGAGCTCCGAAATCGCGCGCGATATCAACCCGCCACGGGTCCGTTCAGACTAAGGTACTAAACAGTATCTTGAGCGACGTGTTTTAAATACGCATTTTCGCTTATCCATAAATGACTTTGAACTTTTCATACGATGTTCAAAATGTAAGATTTTATGACCATAAATGCTAACTGTATAACGAAATCAAATTTTTTGCAGACCGACCAACACTCATCGAAGAACAAATTCATCATCAATATAAACATGTGACCCAAGGGGTGGAAATCACCAACAAACCTCGTAAGTAATGACTTATCTCATATTTATATCTTATGTATGTTAGTACGTTATAACTCTAAATAAACAAATAATTACTCGCGCCCACCGTGATCTGTTCGTGTAGGCTTACTTGAAAACTGTGTTCAATTGTTTATTTCGGTGTTTCGTCGTAATGGGTAACGTTTCTAACTTTTCAACAACAAAGCCAACCGGCGTGATTCTACTAAGACTGCACGTCTGACGATGATGTTTTCACATTGAAACATCCCGAGGATGCGAAGGTTAAAGGGTTGTCTTGTTTATCGAGGCGAAGTTAGGACTACAAAGTCCTCTCTACCACTCATCTCGACCTTTACCTAGCGTTATCGTAAAGTCACTTAATAAATTGTTCGTGGTTACCGCGGGGATCGAACCCACGCCATCGGAGTGATCCGCCATCGTGCTCCGCTAACAACCCTCAACACTTTTTGGGTATTGATGGAGGAGGCTAAAACCTATCTTATTGTCAAATTGATACCCAAGTGGCAAACAATGAATTTTTAAATAAATACACCTCCAGAATGCAAGGAAACAGAGCCTGCCCATGGTCGCAACACAGGTGGGTTCCCACGTCCCTAAGCCCACGATGGGGGCGAGATTATGGTAATGTGGTCACAGATGGAGCGATAACTCCATTCATACCTCAGAGAGATATCAATGACCACCCGGACGTAATTGGGAATGCAGCTAGAGTAGAGTGATTTTACTTGGAAATCTGTCAAGCGATGATTTGAACTTTTTCAGAGTGATTCAGGAATGATGGGGTTGGGCGAGCCTGATTGGGAGCGTTCTTGCTTCCGAATGGCGGTAAACATTTGTCCATTCTTTTTCTACTATGTTCACTATTTTTTAGCGAATTCACTTTGGAAAAGTGAGCCCTTTCATGCCGTCAAAATGGGGAAACCCAGATCCAAAACCATGAAAGCACCGGTTCTGGCATCAGAAACACGTTTTGAGAATTTTTTCAAAACATTTTTGTCCGATTTTCATGAAATTTGGCACAAACGTTTATTTTTTGAATATCTCGGTCAAGTTTGTTAGCCATCAATCAGACTGTTGGGAGTACCCTTTTTGGACAAATTTTATAAAATGGTTTTAATTATCTAAAAATTGTAAATTGCATCCAAATTTGATGAAGTTCGAGATTAATATAATTTATATTTCATTTGTATCTATCAATATACTAAAAATTGTGAAAACCCATGAAGTAGTTTCAAAATGGCGGCCAAAAAGTGATTTTTCGCTACTACAGCATTTTGAGTACTGAGTGAAAGCGTCGTTTACGCCCAGTATATTTTGAATTGAGGCACGGGCGTCATACATTGGGTGGGCTGAAGCTACGACATGTAAAATGCCTCAGAGGTAAAAGTACTATATTTTCACGTCTTTATCCTTTTCTATAATTATTTCAACCACCTTGAAACTGTGACATCCTGACTTTGCGAATGTTGTTTCTTATGTTTACATTGTTCTTATGGGACAAGAAGCAAAATAGCTTACTGGTACTGGGACTCCAACAGTATAGGCGGAATCCGAACTCTAGCAATCGGGTCTGTTTGACACTCGTCAGTTTATGCAAAAACGGCTCGAATGTCCCGGTTGATAAAGACTTTGCTCCGGTCTGCACTAGCGAGAGCCTGGCTATCTTGTACTCCACACCGGATCTAGTAGACTCCTCCTCACCGGATCACCCGGTCATTAATAATCCCCCCTCCACCTCACCATACACCCCCCCAACCCACTTTGAGTGATTAATGTACCGCAGTTGATCAAATGTTTGTACCAAGACTATAAAATTCCTCTGACACGGTTATAGCTGATAAAAGTGGTTCGGTTTGGAGAACTGAATAGAAATCCTAAAGACAGGAAAGTCAACTTGGGAATTTACCGACAGGAAGAGCTTCAGGTTCTAAACTCGTTTGATGATAAGGGAAAAATAAATGTAGGGTAAAGAAAACATGGGTTTTAAATCAGCCAATGTCTTGTGAGTTTAAGTCTAGTTAAGACGAGCTTTTTAATCGATTTCCGAGAAACGGGAGGTTATACAAGTTGACCTGCGGCAATTACGAATAACTTTTGGACGCGGCCATCGTTTTACACCCAGTTTGCGCTGATTGATAAATCTTGACTCCATAGTGGTCCCGTTTAAATATCTCTTTGGTCGGACCAGAACTTTTGTTTGACTGGGACTCGTGGCGTGGTCTTGGTAATTTCTAGCATGTTTTGTCAGTTTTAGAGCCATAGAGATATTAAGAATTCATCTCGCCTATTACGTACGAAGTGGTCCAGAACATACTAATCAATTATATACCATCTCGCGTGCGCGAAACCCTACCTTGCCCCGTGCTCACCGCACGCACGCACGCACACACAGTCACGTGACTCGGAGCTCTCACGTGGCGGAGCACGTGTGCTGTGATAACATCTATCAATCTACTCACTGCACTGCTGCGAGGTATTAGATGACAATTAATTAAACACTTGGGGACCGGCAGGGACGTGACGTCGGTCGGACCCTCTATTGACAAGTCGACGCAGTGGGAGTGTTCGGCCTGAACATTCAATTGGGTTGATTGTGGACTTGGAGAGTTTTGGTTTCAGCTTCATTAAGAGGGCCTTTTACTAGCTTTGGGGAGCGAGATAAAATCGAGACGTTATAATGAATGCTATTTTACAAAATAACTCTTAAATGAAAGATAAGCAAGGTCTACGTTTGCCTTTTTATTTTGTCAATATGTCTTTTAGTTTTTATGCATTTAGTGGTTAAATTAAAAAAAAAAAGAGTTTTAAGACCTTATTTGAGAAGATAAAATATATTTATCGAGTTTGGCAGTCTGTTGACTAGTTGAACTCCTGCCTGTGAAGGCAAACGTTCATGAGCTACCGTCCTGTGTCTCCCAGTTCGGTAGTTCTCCCTGCCCCTGGTTACGTAAGAGTGGATATCACTCCCTCTTAGGGGGTCGCATTTTTGTCTGAAAAAAAGAGGCAGGTTTCCAAAATGTAGAGGCAGGGTAATGTCAACAGTTAGTATAGTCAACAATCTGAAAACAGGCAAACACAGATAAACCTTTTTTCATTTCATGAAAATTAACATATTTACATTTAATCTTCACATAAGAGCACTATCTATTTTCTATGAAACCCTTGCAGGCGCTAAATTTAGCAGTTAGGCCGCATCAGTTGAAAGAAGGCCAGTTGTTCGTGCGCGGTCGAGTGTTCCTTGGGAGGAAGAATTCAGCCTTTTTCTGAGGTCACTACGGAGGGATCCACCTTAGCTGCAAGGCGACGCTTCAAAGCAAGGGCTTCCTTTTCTTTTCCGTTTTCACCTTTCAAAATAATGTTTACATTCATAAACATGATATACAGTATTTGGAAACTAGAGGAGTTTCCCGACATGCAAATAGAGCGTTTTTTCTAAGTTATGCGTTTTAATTGTACAAAATGGAATTGAAAAGCACTAAAACTTGGACAGTTTTAAACTTTATTTGTGACACTATTGAGCAACTTATGAGAAATCTTGAGTACACATAGCTATCTCGTATAAAAATACAACGTTTAGCTATTCGACACAGGTGGTAAGCTCAAAGCTGCTGTTCAATTTCTTTGACGTTTTAAATGGTAAAAAGGTAAAGGTAAAGTTTGTCTTGTTTAACGAGGCGAAGTTAGGACTACAAAGTCCTCTCTACCACTCAACCTCGACCTTTACCTAGCGTCACCGTATTAGTCACATTACAAATTAAAGTGGTGACTGCGGGGATCGAACCACCGTGTTGAGCACCGTGCGATACCAAAATCCGCGGATCCGCTGATGGCGATGGAACTGAAGAATATATCTATTTCTAGTGGAAATTCGCGTATAAACGTCAGTATGTAAACTTCTCACCACCAACCACCCTCTTTGTTCCAAAGTCTGGCCCACAATCAGCCGCTGCAACTCATCCAGGATTTGCCTTCGGGGAGTTTTCTCTAACAAATTGCTTTCCCTAATAAATTGCTTTAAAAAATTACTCCCAGGCTTAACTTCTTTGTGTCAGTATCCCAAGCGTAAATTACATTCTAAGTAAGCCGCCATTTCGTGTTTTGCTAATATCTTGTGAAATATTAATTGTGTAAGCTGGCTTTTGCGAGAGGTTTTGGAATTTCAATTTGCTAATTCCGAAATTAACTCTTTGTAAAACGTTACACGTATGGGTGTACACTTTTTTAATACTTTCAGTTTATTAATTGTCTTAAAAGGTTCACTCTAAAATATATTTTATAAGTTTTATTTCTTAAATTGTAAAATAAACTATACGTACAAATCGACAGCGGGAGGGAGAACTGTTGAAAATAATCTAAGAAGAGCGGGTTTGAGCTGATTATGTATCGAAAATTAGTCGCTATTTTGAACAGGAAAATCGTAAAATTTTTAAATTGAATCAACGAATTTGTCTTTTATACCCTTTAAAATGAGGGGTTATACTCATACAATGGAATAAATTCAAAATATCTAAACGATCCCACTATTTCGTGGTAGGGACAAATCCCTAAAATATGCCAACCTTTTGCGGACACCTGGTATATAGGTGACATACATACACACGAATTTCCTAACCATGTACCTTCCTAAACCCTCGTAGAACAAAACTGTATGTAGTTTTTAGCTTATGTACACCACCTGAGTTGAATGGCTAAATTTTATATATTTATACGAAAGGATCGTAATAACGACAATGCCTTGGTTTCATTAGGAGAACACATAATTAATGAAGTCGATAGCACAAGGTTTTTAGGGCTGTATATTGATAAAACCTTATGCTGGGACAGCCAGATCGACCATATTTGTAGAAAGATGTCTTGTGATATATTTCTTTTAAGACAAATGAGAGATCTATGCTCCGTAGATGCTCTTAAAGTACTCTATTATGGAGTGGTACACTATTATTTGTCTTATGGAATTATATTTTTGGGTAGCTGTGCTGAAACTAAACTGTTAAGAGCATTTATCCTCCAAAAATCGGCAATTCGAGTTATTTGCTAATTGGCGTCAAGAACATCGTGTAGAGATTATTTTAAAATCTAAATATTCTTACATTAGCGTCACTGTACATTTTTGAAACTATATTATTTTGGGTTTCAAAATGTAACATTATTTTACCGTATTTACCAGTGGCTTAAGCCCATTCTGGCATTTTAAATTGTAATTCACCTCCCATTTCATCAAAGTCAACACAACCCACATTTGTACCCTGACTTAATAAATTAAATGTATAACCACTCTGCAGGGTCAATTTTTGTTTGATTTTCACGAAATTTGGTGCAAATGTTCCTTTTGGGAATCTCTAGGTTCAACCATCGTGGGAATCAACCAGCAAAATCGGTCCACATAAAGTCCCCTTTGGAGAGATTCCCCCCAAAATGAGCTCTCAGACTGAAAGAATTTTTATGATCCAATTTTGATGAAACTTGATTTGAAAACGGGTTTCCACTGCCATCTTGGTCTGGCTGGTTTGGTTTTATTCATTGTTGGTACTCATAAGTGTTGGTAATATAAGGTTTAATCATTAATGTAAGGTTTGGTAATATAAGTGTTTATTAAAAGTTTCATTCTAAATCAGCTGTGTTGGCCTAGGATACGACTATGGGAAATCAATTTTCTGTTACCAGAATTGTGTTATCTTTTTGTACTACAAATTAGAATCCGACTATTGATTAGTTAATTACGGGTTAACCTTAAGGGTACAATTTCATTTTTTTGGTACAAAAAGATAACAAAATTTTGGCACCATTTTCTTTTGAATCGGACGAGGTCGGATCCTAAGTCAACACGTAATCGCTAATAACTCAAAAAGGAAAAGGGTTATTAATTACACACTATTATAATTTGTGGTACAAAAGATACAAAATGCTGGTAACATAAAAGTTGATTTTCTCAAGGTCGGTTCCTAGGTCAACATAGCTATCAAAATCTGACTTTATAAATACAGTTTTTATAGCATAAATCCCCATTTTTGGGAAAACGCCTTTGCACAAGGGGCTCCTCCTGCATGTGTAGATAGCTCTCTCGTTACAGTAAATTCGCTAAGATTCACGTCAGCGCTTCTGACTACGCATCCGCCATGTTTTATCATCGATTTGGCATTCCTGGGATATCTAGGATAACTTTAACAAACAAACTTTGGTAGTTTCCTAGTTTTTTAGTTGGACAATTTTATTATTGTGTTTTTGGCAGTTTCTTGTTCTATTTTGTTGCTTACGTAATAAGGAGCACCCGATATGATTCGTAAAAACTTTGGTTGAAAAGCAAGGATTTGTCTTTCCGACTCATTTGTTTAGCAATGAGTGAATGTGAATGTATCTTCTACTTTCACACTTTATCTTAGTTATCACTGTATTTCTGTGATGTCTTTAGTTATTTCGACTCATATCTAAAATGATTACTCCGTTTGTAATAAATAAAAATAAATATATTTTATCAGTTCTGAATGTTTGAATTTTATATGTATAGATTTGATGAGTGGTTTGTAAAACATAAGTTTGAGTTGAAAATTAATTTTGAATTGGGTTCCACAAAGTTGTAGAATTGTCTTAATCTTCAATTTAGTAGCTTCCCTTTCAATTTTATGAGTGTTTTCCACTTTAGACGTTTGGCCCAATGAGGTCCAAGATAGCGGTAATTGTGTTTTGAGGAATTAGTGGCATGTTTATACGAAAAATACGGGTGAATAAATATTTCTCAAAATGTTATGTGAACTTATTTTGAAGAGTTAACTTGTACGTGCCAATTTTTCAACCAACGGTTTAAAATATTGGTGTTATTTCGAAGGTAAAAGATTTACTAATGTCTTAATTGAGAGTTTTCTGAGAAACTTAAAATAGGTGTATCGTCGGCAAAAGTAGCAATTTTATATTTTGAGTTTTCAAAAGATCAGCCTCAACTGTTATCAGTAATCAGTAATAACCCACTGAAGGATATGGGTGATAACAAAGACCCTTCAGAGCATTTGTGGTTTATAGCCGGAGTTTTCATAGCCCCGACACACATTGAAAAACTATTTTTGAATGAGACCGCAAAATTAAGCATTGTGATGAGGAATGAAGTTTAATCCTGGGTACCAAACTTTATCGAAAGCTGTATAATATCAAGGAATACTACACTTGTGAACGTGTTTTTCTCTAACCCCGAATCTACAATTGGATGGATTCTTGACACTAAAATAGGAACTGAATAGGTTGTTTCCTTGGGCTAAAGAAATTTTCGCAGTAATATTGGGTCAGCATTTAATCTTAAAACTGCTTTTAGAAGATAGATTTTGAACATATTTTGCGGAAGGCTCCAATTTTTCTACCCTGGGGATATTTTATACTCCATTTACACAGAGTTCACAGTTTTTTAAACTCAATTGACTCTGTTTTGTCGATTATTACATATTATATGTAGGACAGGAACACTGTAAGGTAAAGAAAATCAAAGGCCAGTAATATAAGTTAATCGATTTAATTTCAATCAATC
Source organism: Matsumurasca onukii (assembly GCA_018831715.1). Lineage (NCBI taxonomy): Eukaryota > Metazoa > Arthropoda > Insecta > Hemiptera > Cicadellidae > Matsumurasca > Matsumurasca onukii. The sequence continues at coordinate 20,994,003 of CM032065.1, forward strand.
GAATCACAGCAATCGATACCAATAGTTAGAGTCACTTACCAATCTTTCACTCAATAATCGATATTTACAAGAATCAATTACAATATTTACAATTTACAACAAGTAGACATTGGGAGTGACCAGTAAATCTACTTAGACTTGTTTACATTTGTTTCATTTTCATTTGTACAACACAAAACGAACTAATGTCCAAAATTGAAAACAAAACGATTTTTCGTTCGGAATCCACAAAATTATTAACTACAAAATGTTCTGGAATATAAATGGGAAATATGGTGAAAAAGTTGTTTGGGGAAGAAATCAATGTAGGCCTATACAACCGATTTAGGCCTGTGAACATGTAACATAGCTCTATTTAAATATACTTCAAACTTTGGAACAGTACATGAAAGACTGAAAAAGCTATGAGCGTTTGTGCAAGAAATATTTTCGAAAACAAAACTCAAAATAATAACAAATACCTAAACATTGTGAGTATCAATTTCCAAACAACAAAGAATAATAGTTCCATATTCGCTTTTATAACAAAGCTAATAAAAATGTTTACTTTTTAGTGTAAAAATAACAACTTAAACTCTTATCTTGTTAAATGCTAGAAACTAAACTTCATATTTGTACGTACTGCCAAAGTATTAGAAGATTACAGGCTTTAAAAGCAAACTTTTAAGGTTATTACAATATTTCAAAATAAAAAACACTTTATTGGCACTTATAATTACACAGGCTTACGTAGAAAGGTATCACAATAACTTAAACACTTAAATACAAATCTAAATTAAAACTATTAAAAGTTAAATAACTCTTGATATTTTATATTCACGTCCAAGTACAATATTTACATAAATTTATAAAATTAGTCTAGACAAGTCATATATATAAACCATATGTTCGATTAACTAAAGCCTAATGATAAGATTTCACTTGTGAGTCATTTCGATGTCAAAAGTCTATTTTATTCGAGTAAGCGGCTAAAATAACAGAAAATGGGGAGTAAATAACGATATGTTGGTTTCTAAGTGAACTACTATACTTGGGTAAACTTAGATTTTTCAAAATACGAGTTTTTCCGGCTGTATACAACTGAATTGAACTGATATGTATTTTATAGAAATACTTAAGTTCGACATTATGTGCCTTCCTATCACATGTACGAATGTAGGCTATACGCAGGAAAATTTAACCTGGCAGCGTTAATAACTGGGAAAGAATCGAACTTAAGAGTGTGCAGTAGTGGGTGTGACCTTGAACTTCGTCCCTTTGGAACAATGCAAAACATGCGTTTTCTTGGGACACCTCACGCCTACAGTTTTCATCGGCTTTATATGAAATACACTTTGTTTGAAGGTGTATTAAATGTTTTAGTGACCTCGTCCAACCGAAGTTTTATTTCCTCATATTTTACAAACCCGTGACATAAACTCAAAAGTTGAAGACATTTTCAATTTAAATTTTGTAATAGAGTCTACAAAAAGAGTAATCAGCGGAGTCACTGCAGTACATTGTCATCTTTCATATAAAACTTATTTCAAAAAGGTATGATGAACATTGTTAGCGTGAGGTGTCTCAAGAAAATGCTTGTCTTTACACCGTTCTTATAGGACAAAAATGGCATAAAACTCTTAAATGAAGATAAAATATACAAAAAATATCTCTCCAAAAAAGTCAACTTGGTTATTTCACGCCCAAATTTTGAGTTATTCCCCGCTCACTCCCTCCCTCGGCTTGCCCAGGTACTAGCCCAGGTAGTCACTGCTGCAGTCAGGCCGTGTGTGGCCGGGGTACTGGGGGTGGTAGTGCGAGCTGTCCACGGAGTAGCCACCCCCCGAGCTGTAGTAGGGGTGGTAGTGGTTGTTCCCTTGATGCGAGGGCCCGGCACTGTGCGAGTAGTAGTCGGGGTAGTAGTGGGGGTAGTTCTGCGAGTAGTTAGAGCTGGAGGAACCCCAGTAGTACTGCGGCATGTCTTGTGGCGAGTACCCGGGCGTCAGGGGTGGCGAGGGGGTGGTGCCTGAGGAGGGTGCGCTGCTGCCGCCTGCCGGTGTTCCGGGAGCTGCTCCGCCTGGAAGAAAAGAAAAGATTATTAGTAAATGTTACATTTTAAAGAGCTTTTTGTGGCAACCAAAGAAAAAGCTGATGGCTGAAGGCAGATGCTACATGGCTGAGGCAGGCAACTCAACGAGAGTTGAGGCAGCCCACGCACAGAGTGCGCTGCTAGGTAGTCCTTTTAGCCTCAAGTAGAACCACTGACGCACGCACAAGTTCAGCTGTTTTCAGGAATTGCACGTTTCAGTCGTCAACATCGGGCAAACTCGAGCATGTGGAGCCGAGGGGAGAGACGGCAGCCCTCGCAGCGCATTCTATACGTGGGCTGCTTCAACTACTGAGCTGCCTGCCTCAGCCGTGCCGCTATATCTATGCGCTATCTACCTAATTCTTTGCAAAAACTAATTTGTAAGGAGCAGTGGTCTGTCCTAATTAGGGCTGACCTTGTAAATTGGACAAGTGCTGGATGCTCTATATTATAGAATAGTTAAGTATCTTATACGTATTGCAGAAACGAGGCTGTATTTCTAACTTTGAAACAGTAGGGTTTTAAAATATTGGCTGAATCTCAGATTTTTTAGGTTCATACTTTCAACAAAGGTATTTCACTTTGCACGCATCTGTTTTCAACCAAACCTGAGATTGAAATATTATTTCGGACGTCTTTCTTGTTTTTTAGTGAACAAGAAGAACGCAACGTTTCGGGATTTGTAATTTGATTCCGTTTTCAGGTGAAAATTAACCTAACATTTCAACTTCAGAAATGTTACCATCGTCAACAAATTTTGACCTTACATCTGAATTCTCGTCAAAACTATCCTTGGCCTAGGTGGCCGCTATTGAATATTTATGGTTGACAGAAAAACTAACCTTACCTCTGCCGGGGGCTGGGAAGGTGACCGGGGAGCTGCAGGACTTGAGACTGCCCAGCATCTTGAGGTCAGCTGGTCCAGGACCCTCCGCCTTGACGATGCTGTCCTGGCTCTCACTGTGACTGGGGGACTTGCTGCTGTGTGAGAGACGCTTGCTGGCGCCCCTGCTGACACTCTTGCTGGCCACTGTGTTGGAGGTGGGACCTTGCGTAGACTGGGCTTGCTGACGACACTTGGCTCTCCGGTTCTTGAACCAGACCTGCAACACGAAAAAGTCAATGATCAGACAAAGTGAACAGATGGGAAGTAAAATTTCGTTACAGCAATGGGAAAGATACGAACGATTATGTGTTCAAACGTGAGCTGTTGCGTTGAACAGTACGATGTTACTTTACGTTTGATACTTTGATTTGGAACATTCCTTGAGGGTATTTTAAGGTGAATGTTGGATGAATGAGTGTGATGAGTGTTTTGATGGATGATAAGTTGTAGTCGTGTTACAGATTGGATCATTCATTAATAACCCATCGTCCAATTGAATGGACCAACAGCTTAACGTGACTTCCGAACGACGGGGAATGGCCATCGTGAAAAAGTGGTTACAGGGTTGAATCCATGCCGATTTTGTGCGAAGCCCGGACTGCCTCGGAATTGATCACCGTGTTTAAAAAAAAGTATCACTTCCTCTTGCGTGTATGATGGTGCGGAAACGCGAGATAAAGTTTGAGATCTAAGGGTAGTTTGTAGTTCTTACTTGACCTCTCAAGATGAAACACACTTAAGTATCTAACAACAGCGTAGTTCTTTGCGCTTGCTTTATTTGTCACGTTTAAATTAACCTTCCATCATGTTACGATCTTCTTCTGAAACATTTTTCGAAGGCTCCTATAGCTATTTTCTAAATCATCCACTTTTATGACTATTGTTGTTCTTTTTGCATGGTAAAATTCTTCGCTAAGCTCTTTTCAGATCTAGACTCATCGCCAAACAATGTTGATGGACACCTCGACAAATTTGAAATCTAACAAAGGAAGACAACCACTAATCAGAAGTCAATTTGTTTTCTTTTCTCTATCTTATGCTCTCGTCGTGTCTTATTTTCTCTGTGTTATGCTTATTTAATTGCTTGGTGGTTGCTCACTTTTTAATAACGTGTCTCACTTTATATCATACATCCATCGATGACCATCATAGCTGGGTAGATTCGTCAAAAAAACTAACAAATACCAATACTTAGGCGCACTGCATGGCGGTGGATTATAAGATACCCATTACCCACTCGGATGATCTTTGGGAAACAATTCCTTGATGGAGTAGAATGGTCTTACAACCGTGATTGTTAGTTTTCGCTTGCCCATTCGTAGGCCTACATTGCCCACAACCCCCGGCGTAGAGATTATTCAAATGACTAGCCGTGGATAGCGAGAGGGGGTAAGTTGCCCTCTCATCAATTATTTTGTTTGCCTCCCCACGAGCTGAGTGAGCGGGTTATCTTATTTAGCCGCGATTGATCGCTAATCCGACTAACTTGCGAGTTCCGGTCCTTGGTTTCCGGAAGTTGACGAAGCTTGAAGTCACCACTAGGGGGCGGTAGACGATACTCTTGTGTATTTTAAGGGTGTTTATTTGTTTGCCGGCAAATGTTGTTCTAGCCGCTCAGTGATTGGATAGGTGGCTAGTTAAACCTTTTAAACTAAGTGAAAAAGGTCCATCTCTGTGGTCACTTAAAAAAATCCTAAATCCGTCCGCACAAGAAATACACGACACCGCGCACGTAAGAACTGGCAAACCAACAGGCCTTCTTTCAACTGATGCGGCCTAACTGTCAAACCGAGAGATTGCAAGGGTTGACGCGAATACTTTATCACCTTCGATATTTTCGGAAACAAGGGGAAAGATTTACTTTTGGGCAGATTTTGACAAGTAAACTTTGAAATTGTCCAAGCTTTAGTGCTTTACAACCCCATTTTCTACACTTAAACGAGTACTTACGGAGAAACGCTATACGTGAGTGGGTAAGCTTCTTAACTTACTCGTAAATACTAAATCTTAACTTGAATAGTGTCGGCGTACTTTGGACCCTTGCATTGATTGTCGCCGCGCAGCTGAGGCGCACCCTTAATATCAGAACACCGTAAAAAATACCAACTTTTTGAGTCTACTCTATTGTTCTAAACCTCTGTTGCGAGGGCCGTGAACTCAGAACTAAAAGTAATGCGAGGAGTTTTTTCATAAAAACCCAAGAAGAAAACTTTACGAGCACAAACTCAAACTGTAAGTTTTCCCATTTTACTTTACCATCAGACTTCTATAACTTGTTGATCTTTGGAATTTGATATAATTTCTCAAACCGACCTCTTGGAAACGTTATTTGGTATCGGTGTAAACTTATATAACAGTATACAGTTTAATAAAAGTAGAAAAGTTCATAGAAGAGTATATAGTTACAATATGTTAGCTCAGTTAGGTAATAATACAGATTTACAGGTGACATAGAGGTTTCTTGTTATGCCATAACAAGGAGTTTAAAATTGCCTTCACATAATATTTATAGGTTCTGACGGTTTTTTGGTAAACCCAGCTAGATATGAGGTTTCTTCAACTTCATACGAAACCAATAAAGAGTTAAACCGTCTGAGGTTTGAATAAAATATATATCTTTTAATCTTTACATGACAAAATTATAAAGTTGCATTTCATATTGTTTATAGAAAGAGTTATGCGCCTTAAAATAATAGTTTGTTATATTTTTCACGGTAATGGTTATTTGTTCAAAATTTGTCGTTGACGATAGAAAAATTTCTATTGTGGACATTTTTCATCGTTTGTGAACCAGAACGGGACGTTTCGGGATCTGCACTCTGACCCCGTCTTCAGGTTACCATAAATCTAGGTTCGAGTGCAAACGCCACCTCTTAACACTACATAAAATAAATCTTCCAAAGTTTATTCCACCTTTCCGTTCAACTACCTAAATAAACTCCCCACCAATAAATCACAGGGGAGGAAATGTCTTGAATAATCCCGTACAAGGGGTTGTTGTGTTTCCCGCCACAGTAGCAAATCAAAGCTACCCTGCCCCCGCCCCTCCCCACCACGGCCCTTAGGGCGCAGTTTGCCCCCCATTAACGCGCGGATTACGCCCCTTTGATCTCCTCAGTCCCTACATTTAATTAATAAAGAGCCTCGGCTCGCTTTGTTCAGCTGCTCGTCATTAGAGTCGCGACGTCAGTCTGTGAACTACAGTCAGCTGATGTCGTTGACGTTACCGGTGCTGCTGCCTGTCGGTCGCCGGAGTCAGTCACTCAGCCGGCTTTGCTTAATTAGACGCTGGCTTTGACTTTATGCACGCGTCTGCTTTTCAAGCGAAATATTGGGAAATGAAGTTTTAAGAAAATGGTGACCAAAGGAGATTCAAATACAGCGTAGCCACAAGCGCTAACGTGAATCCTAGCGAATTTCCTGTAACGGGAAGAATTTGTTCTGTCGGTTTCCCCCTTTCTTTCCCTTAGTAATGGGTGTAGGGGAGGTAACTACAATGGTGTTTGTTCTTTTTCGTTCAGGTTTTGAGGATGATATAGGTCTAAAGCGGCTGAAATGATCATCTGTGCGCTTTCGATGCAACTTAGTAATGGGGGCTATTAATTAATGACCCATTCTAAGGAAGAGGCCTTAGTTTGTAACAAGACTACACCTCATAACTCATTACTACCACTCATCACACTCATCCTTACCACTACACCCTCATGGAGTTTGCATTCTTTCGGTTTGGCATTCCTCCCTAAAAATGGGGTTATGCTACAACAACCACGTTTATTATGCGATTTGGATACAACTTAGATCCAAGGTAGAAATAAATATTAACATTTTATCGAGGGTTTCAATACAACTTCCAACATTTACATTGTGTTGACACGTTAGTAAAGCTAATTTTGACATAATTTTAAAATGATAAAAACTCCGCTACCGGGTTTGGTCAAATGATAGATAACTCTTAAATAAGCTATATATCTATATAAAAGTAATGTTAACGTGTTGAAACATGTGGTTTTAGGTGGGAAAGCTTGGTTATTCTATTATATATATTTCATCGTGTTGAATTCTGAATGAAATGAAAAACGTCTTTATTGATGACGAAGTTGGGACTTTAAAGTCCTCTCTTCCACTTACCCACGTCAACATATTTTTTAGGGCAGATTTGTTTAAAATAGGCTACCAAGATTTATGAAGAAGAAAAAAATACTTAAAGTTTCACAAGTGCCAGAAACCCACAAAATTAACGAGTTTCACAACCGTTTGATAATTTTGCAGCCCAAATTTGAACTGCGTAAAAAACAACAATTTCTCACCGCGGATTAACGCAACCACGGTTGAACGTCAAACCGGTCTTCAAAACGTTACAAAAGACTCCACGCGGCGGACCTTATAAAAACCGCAATTTGCTAAATGGTCGATCAAATAAAACACCTCAGGGTTTTACAACCTCTCGTAAAATGCTGGCAAAATATCCGCGTGCCGGACCCGGGTTTTGGCACGTCTCCTGTGAGTGAGGGAGGGGCACGGGGGGATTTTGGTCACAGGTCCCAGTTTAAATCACCGCTTAGCCCGCCGGCCCGAGTCGCTCGTATTTTAGCACTCCATAGGTTAGCGTAAGCTGACACCGGACCCGCTACCGTACGGCCGGGGACCAACATTCTTTCTACTTTACATGAGTTAAGGGCGGATTTCCACTCACTAAGCTGATGGTAGATTAAATAGATTTAGAATTGTTCGTCGAGAAAGTCTTTTTGTGGACGGCTGCCGTGTTGCGAGTTCTGTGAATGTCGCTCTAATGAGTGCTTTTGTGGCGGGAATTATTCTTAATTATGGGCGGGCAAATTTGTGCCGTCTCGTTTGGCAGTTTTTGGTTTTATGCAGTTGAAATTCAGCAATATTCATCCGCTAGAAATCATTATCTGGCTTTGTTTGAATATAAATATAATAAGAACCATAATTTAAAAAAAATTAACTACTCGTTTTAACCCAATAGTTTTAGTTGCAATGTTTGTTTGAAGTAACAGCTGTTTTTATGCCATCCTAACCGATCATCAGTAAGTGCTTACACTCTAAAATATATGAAAGAGTGAAAATCGAGTCACTCTTTAATGAGAGTTGCTGGGTTTCAACACCCAAAAGAGCGAAATTTCACCCTTACTGAGTAGTTTTCACTCCTTCATTTTTAGAGTGTAGTATCGACTTTGGATCGATTATTTATCCATTATATAAATGTTTAGAGAACTGTTATTTACAACAGATGACTTCTTCACAATATATCAATAACTTCTTTACAATAGATTGTGATCCAACAAAACCGTTGGAAGTTTGGAACAGCTAATTTCCTTGCCACAAAAACACCATTAAAATGATCTTTTTGGATCAATAGGTATCATGTGTCTAAAGCAGCTGTTTAGAGAAAAATTACAAACAAACTAATGCATTTGTGGTTTGATCCTTAAACTGGATTAAATAACTTATTCATCCTTTGAGTGTGCTATGTCTAAAAGCACAACCCTATCAACAAAGGTCCAGCCAATCACTCTGGACGCACTCGTCCAGAACGAATCACGACACACTCCTCAAATCGCTTATCCTCCCTCGATCCACTCAATTAGCAGGCCCGTGCGCGCCCCAAACAATTCAATACAGGTGCCCTTCATTAGCCCGTTTAGCAGAGGCCGCGCCACGAGGCCGACCCTGTGCGTGAGGGGGTGGTCACGCTCTAAGTAACACGGTACTCGTTGACGATGGGAGAAGTTCTGAGTTTGACAAATTATTGCTTACAAAAAGAACACGACGTTTCGGGACATGGAATCTGGTTCCATCTTCAGGTGGATAAAACATTAGAAAATGAGCTAGCCTAAAACAATCGGCTTAAGATGTGTTTTGTTTGTTTCTTTTTCACAGAACAAATAAAATCTTGAAAAGCTAACCTAGAGTATATTTTTTAAGGAATTTTATTTGTTGAGATAAAGACAAAACTCGAGTAGTTTGACTGTGTTGGGCTAATCACCCTACGTTGATTAATTTAAGCTAGCTCATTTGTTAATGTTTGGTGTTGTGTTTAGGTTACTTTTCACCTGAAATTATACTTTCAAAAACTGGAATATCATGGGACACGAGGAGGGCCACTTAATTGGCTCAAGTCATGTTTCAGTGGTAGAACCTAGTTGTAAAATTTCTGACGTGAATCGCGGGGTACGTTGTGGTGTTCCTCAGGGCTCCGATTTCAGTCCACTACTCTTTCTTTTGTGTTCAACAAAGTTGGCTTAGCTATACTCGTACACCGCGGACAAATAGTCAAATACGCAGATGACTCTCTCTTTCAACACAAAATCAAAAACCGAACTCGAATTGGTAACTTTCACAGAGGTCATCAGTTCAGTCTACTTCAATGAGCTCAAACTCAAAACAAATTTATCAAAACAACCATCATACATTTTTCTTTGCAACGAACAAACTTGGATTGGAGCCGTAGGGTAATTTAAGTCTACTCAACAACATTCCTTGATGTACATCGGATTATCACGAATAACAACAACAACAATACGTATAATGTCAAAAGTTATACAATAAAATTTTTTTTCCAATAATAAATTATACTATATACCACAAGTAAGACCTCGATTTTGTAATAGTTCGACAATTATGTATGAAAGATTTTTATGTAGGCACAAAATCAGAATCTATGACCCTAATCTTAGCGCACAGTGACTAGAGTAGGCAGCTGGCCACGTGCTTTTGTTCTATTCATCAGTTCTGTTATCGAAAGTCTGCTTCACACAAGGATTATTTTTGCACAGCGCAGGTAGCTTGTTAAGTGACGGTGCTGTGTGGCATGTTGAAGATCGAAAAATACTTCACGTTGTGTGCAATTAGAATTAGTGACACCATCAACTAGGATATATATAGCAAACCAACATCGGGAACAAACTTCAATGGAGAGAGTCGTGCAAGCCAGCTTTCAAAAAACTAAAATTGTTGACACTACCTTGCCTCTATATCCTTGAAACATGTCTTTTTTTTAGATCTAAGTGCGACCCCGTAAGAGGTAGAGACATACACTCTTACGTAACGAGAGGCAGGGATGATTACCGAACTGGGAGACACAGGACGGTAACTCATGAACGTTTGCCTTCACAGGCAGGAGTTCTTTTGGTCAACAGACTTCCAAATTCGATTAAAGGTGCCACTATGCCAAAGGCATTTAAATCTCGTCTCAAAACAATACTAGCTCAGGAAGCATTTTACAGCACAGACGAGTACATGGCACATAACTGGGAGACCTCTTAAAACTGACAGACAATTGGGCTGGAGTGGGAATAATTCGAATGAATGAAAGGAATGAATGAATACCTTGTATGTCTGAAAGATACTTCGATGTGAATGAATGGAAAATTTTAGATAACCTAAATCACAGACGATTGCGATACAATGTATATTGTTTATGCAATAAAGATTTATTTATAAACAATGGTCTTACATTTTCTGAATATCCTCCGACTTCATCATATTAATAAATTCCAGACCTTTTCGACCGAAATCTATACTAACTCCAGACTTTTTGAAGACCTCATCAAACTCAATACTGATTCCAGACTTTTATTGACACCCTGAATAAATTATTTAATTCGAAGACGGGATGAGATCGCGCGCGCATCATTAGCTACAAAGCACTGACTCGATGACGCTGGAGGCAAACAATAGCTGTGTGTGCACTGTGTTGTGATCCTTCATTAGGTTATGGACTGCTCTCTGATGTGCCGGGATTATCTCCAGGTCGGTCTGTACTTTGTGCAAGGCATTGTGCTCCTCTAGCTTAGCACTAATAGCCAATTACATCAGCTGGATCCCGCTCTTGTGCGAGTAACACACCGCTCTTGTTTGTTGATAAGTGCGATGGAGATTATTAGATGGAAGGGTTAAAGCACTTAATAAGTGTGGATTACTATTGGTAGGTTCTAAATTCATTTTTGGCATATTTAAAATAGTTTTCATTTTTAAATAACAGAACAATTTTTTAGATGTTTGTTTTTGTCAGAAATATGTTTGTAATCGCGTGTCACCATATAATTCACAAAGCCTATAACATTTTTGACTAATAATAACACTGATTTAATTTAGTATTTATAGGGTGATTGGCATTTTTTCAAAAACGGTGCGTTTGCCGGATAACAATTACTCAGTTTTTTTACCACTAAGCCAACTTTTAAACAAATGCGGGGTTGCAAATGAGTGGATTATGCCTGATTAACGAAAAGGGGGTTTTTAGTTTGAAATAGCCTAGTTTTCAGAAAGAAGGGGTTTTAGAAAATTAAATTTCTATCAAACTACCATCAGAACGAAAATAACATAAACACGGCAATTTTCTTGTCTTAATCGCCATTCAAAATTGGAATGTTTGAAACGTTTTGCTCCAATGCGCCCTACTTTTATTATATTAGCTTACGTTACATAAAGATAATCATATGAGAACAGCCTTTGTTGGATTACAAATCTTTGAAAAGGGAATAAAGGATGCGTGAACAAAGTTGACGAGAGGTTTCGCAGTTGTTAGCCATTCGAAAACATATAGATTGTATTACGCTCTTGGACTACTTTCATTGGTCCCACTACATCGTCGTTTTTACCACGTGTCCTGCGTACCCCTAAAAAAGTATAGAAAAGTCCAAACTAATTTATTCACTGTCTTTATCTAATAAATAAAGTCACTAAACAGTATTTTTTCAAATCTAAAACGTCGCCCAGCCGTTCTTCACGCATTAGCAGCCCCTACGCTCGCCTGAGACCGCAACATGCGTGTTTGCACGTGACCGACGCGGCGCGGCGTGGCGCGGGGATTCATAAATCACGTGATAATCCTCAGCAAACAGAGCATAAGTCAGGCTGAGCGCTGAGCAGTCAGCACCGTGGTGATGGAGACATTAGACACAGCATGCATTGAGGCACACGTACACGCACCCCCGGCCCGGCCGGCTGTAACGCACCCTCTGTTGACCTTGGCGGTCATTAGCGGCGTAGTCGAGTCAGCTGCGCGCCCAATAGTAGTTTCGGTGGTGACATTTAAAAAGTTATCCGTCGTAATTTTGTGTTAAAATTTAGTTGGTTATTGGAAGATTTACGCCACGCCTAGGACGCGTTGGCAATGTCGAGTTTGAACGGACTAAAGACAAAAACATACTAAAACTTCCTCATAAAAAGTTACTTGATCACATAACTGTTCAAGGTGGTGGTGGAGTTTAATAAAAAAATCGTATATTTGTAGCAGATTGGTATGGCGCGCGACTCCATAGCTCATCACTTCGGTGGCGCGTGTTCAAACCCCACAGTCACCACTTACAATTTAAACCCAGTCTCCTCAACGGGAATCGCCACCTCATTGATCCTTTCAACTAAACCACTCCATAATCTCAAAAACAAAGCTCCGACCTAAAATCCAGCCCCCAGCAAAACAGCACTCGAGCCAAGCCAAAGATAAACTCAGCTTTGACGGATACAGTTCGGAAGATTACTCGATACTGGAAATGGGTTACCGAACTCAGTGATCACTGATAATGGACCCGACTTTCCGACAAACCGAGAACAGATTGCAGGAACAATCCCTGCCGAACAAGCCTTTATACTTTAATAAGCTTAGCAAAGGCAAAGCGACTCACTCTTTGTACATTACCAGCTCGACTCCCTCATCGGGCAGATCGCAATTTGGATTTTGTTGTAGGGCGCGCGCGATCAGGATTTCACCCGCTTATGGAAACGGGAAGTAAATTGTATCCGATTGTTTAGCGATCGGAAGCACTTTAGAAAATCCGCCAGAGGTGGGTAAAGTACACGTGAATATAAACAAATTCTGTTAAATGTGTATTAGTGTTTTGTTTATTCGTGAAACAAGTGTTTCAAAGCTAGATTTAAAAAGACATGTGCTTTAGTATTTAGATTGCTTCTATCGAACTTTAAAATAAAGCTCCTGTCGATTGATCGGCTGGTCGAAATAATTGTCTGGTTTCCTTTTACCATTATTCAAATACTTGTAGAGGGAAATAAGCTAGACACCTAACTTTATTCTGGATATCTTGACAGTTACTGAGGTTTGTCCACAAAGAACACGTTAGATTAATTCTTCTAACTTTAATCTCACAGAAAACCGTTAATGTAAACTAAGATCAGAACTGGTCCAATAACAGAACCTTGTGGAACACCAATCTTCATAACTCAATAGTGGTAATAAGGTAAATCTTCTGCGTACATACCTGTACTCTTGACTCTGGCAGGTTGATCTTGAGCGCGACCTCCTCTCTCATGAAGATGTCCGGATACCTCGTCTTGAAGAAGAGCGCCTCCAGGATGTCCAGCTGGGCGCGGGTGAAGGTGGTACGTTCTCTTCTCTGCTTGCGGCCTCCCATACCTGTAGCAACAGGAGACACTTTAGGAACTTAATCAGAAAATGGACTTTTGTTGAGAAGATCATCTAACGTGGGTTTTAATATAGCCACGAAAGCAGAGCTGTTAATCCTACAACCAATGTTTTCCTTTTTGCAGAACGGTTTATATGTGGGAAGAAAACGGCTTTAATGCTATGATTATATTGGTATGGTCTGATTTAATGTGCCGTCTTCAAACTTGAGTGTAACGTCAAATAAGGAGCATGTCAGTGTACGGCACTTGTTTTTTTCTACATACCTCATCAAATAGAAAGCACGATACGGTTATATATAATGGTTTAGTGATGGAAAAAGGTGGAGTGAATTAGAACGAGCTTAGAAGTGATTAACTGAACAAAGACTGGCCAAGCTTTCGACTCATCTTGCTAGTTATCTAATAAAACCGTCCATTGAGATTTCTCAATTTAAAAACCTCTTAAACGCAAAAAGAAGAACACCGGCAGAAAACCAACCAACCAGTTACGACCGCCTGGTGTCCGATCTGGTTATCTACATCCGAGGCAAGAACCCAATCAGCTATATTGGATGCAAGAAATCCACCCAAGGATGCTCCAGAGTGTCAGCATCTTGTGTGGCTTCCATGATGAACTCGGCCGAGATCCCCATCTCGCATCACCGAGTGTCACCGGTAATCCCTCCGCTGTCAGAACGGGAATCAAACTCGCGTCAAACTCTTTTTTGGCCGCCGGCTGCTGGCCTGTTTCGCTCGCTGTACCGGGTTTTTTAGTGAACGGTGCTGAAGTAAAATAAATACAGACGAGAGAAAGGAAACAATGGTGAGGGGAGCGGGGATGGGAGGGAGCTTCGGTAATCCGGCTTAGCGTCCTTTGCTGATGGAGCCGGGACAGTCTGGTTCTGGAGTAGTTGAACACGAGGTACAGTCGGGCTCACGGTAGACCTCGAGACGCTGTTTAACATATCCAAGTTGAAAATGTGTTTATTTTTAACTGTTCGTTTTTCTAAATCCAAAGAAACATGTCAAGATTTTAGGGTTGAAGGAAGGCATATATCAAAGGGTTTGGACAGTGGCTGGCGATTTCATGTTCATCCATCATTTTTAAAGATTTGTAAAAATATTCTCCACAATTGATTTATTATAAATATAAACTTTTAAGAGTCCTCACACATGGCATAGTTTCTTGATGTTTTCATTTCAAAATAGTATTTCAAATTCGAAATAGTACGAGTATACGAGTAATACCTTTGAGGCAATTACTACAGGTTTGCCAATTACTATGAGTAGTGGTGAGGAATAGGACATGAAATATCTTTTTAAAAGTTCAATTAGTTCAAATTGGTTTATAGAGTTTAAGGCAAAAAACGCTAAAATGAACTCTCCAATTTACAAATACCGTGTATGAGCATAAAGACTTGTAATAATCATTAAGAGAGGCTTCAAACGGACAGAATTGGTGAAAATAGATATTTTGAAGAGTCAGGACAAATGTAGGACCCAAAATTATTCCCTGTGGTACACCTGATATCTTGTGAATTCTTTACCAAGATCACATTAGGATCGGATAAAGGACCTGACCAGCTCAGAGATACTTCCTTACGGGAATTTACAAACAGTAAACAAAACTGTCGGTCCCCAAACCAACCCCTGTAGGACACCAAGTCCCCGTGGCACACCACACATGTGATTACCTCATTCATATTAGAGAGGAGTAGAATACCAGGAGCACAGAGACACTTTCCAAGAGTAGATGAAACGTGAACAAAAATATAGGACCCAAAACCAGCCCCTGTGGTACACCAACAGTCGTGTGAACTCCTAGCTACTTGATGCGGGAATCAACAGCCTGATAGTGCACCGCGGGCGGCGTGAAGGGGTGGCCCCTAGTCACGCGTCTGTGTTGTTGGTTTAAATTAATTTCGGTCATGAATATTTAGCTGCAAGTGAATGAATGTGTCGCTAAGCCTTATGGGAAATGTCAGCTGATACCTCCTCCCCCGCCCGCGCGAACTTCTCTCCGCAGTTTCACATTTTGGGGGAAACGCTGCGCTCCGGCGCATGCGCTGGGGTTTTCCCCTAGAACTTGATGTAGTGTAACATTTACATTGGCTACGTAATAGGTTTTTATCTGCATGTAACATGAGATCACTAAAATTGAATTAATCCACTGTCTGTAACGGTGTTTTAATTGTATGATGACAATGTTCTGTTGAAACTTTGGTTGGCAATAAAAGTCGTGGAAATACACCTTCTCAAAACTGATTAGTCGAAATGACTTAACTATCTTAGGTAAATGTTGTGTATAACAAATTTTACTATAAAAATTAAATGCAAGTACGTTAGTTGCTAGTTCATAACCGTGCTAACTAGTAGTAAGGGGAATTTTCTTATCGGTGTAAGGATGATTGTTGTCCAACATACAGTAAAAACGAAGTAAATTCCTTAAATGTTATTAACCAAAGTAATATGCAAAATCACATGCAACACTTAATCGATTTAAACGTGGTTTCCTTTGACGAGCCTTTTGAGGTCGGCTGCTGCAATGTTAATCGTATGGAACGCGTCCAGCTGTTGTCGTCCATCGCGCCAAATAATGAATGGTCGGCGACCACAAAACCAACACTACAATGTAGGGAAAATGCACATTTGTATTTGTGCTAATCCCCCCACTCTACAGCGCTCTCGGAACATTGGTTTCTGCTAGCGGAGAAATCTAGTTTAAATTGTGTCCGCTTTTCATGGGGGGAGACCGCAAAAGTGAGTTTTGTGTGGGTACAGGAAATTAAAATAACAGATATTGTCGTAGCAAAGGATGAATTCTGCTCAATTTAGCCACAAAATAGATTAATCTTGTTAGCGAATTTCCATAGGAAATAGAGCTTATTATTTCCCTTACCGAAAAGTCGGAGCATCCCAAAACGCCCTGAGTCACATGGTAAAACTCTTTAATTTTAATCTTACAATTTGTTAACAAAGCACTAAAAGTACCTTTACTAAGTGAATATCTACCCTGAATGAAAAATCCTAATTAATACCTGTATATTTATAGGTATACACGAAATATTGCATCGTTCTATCACGAAATCTTAGAGGGTGGAGACTGGAGCGCACCCTTAAAGTACCGTCAACTCTACAGTTTCTTATCGTCCCTCACACACGCTTTTATCCCTCTGCCTATAAAAAAGTTATGAGCCTCCCCTCGCGGTCACTGCTCGTTCTAGACAATTCTTCCGGTTCATACTGCGTCAAAATAATTAGCTTGGAATATTTCGGTCATACTGTGGAATACTCTTCAGTCACTGATTGGTCGAAACGTTCAAGAAGCAGGCAACCAGTCCTGAAAGTGTCTTTTCTATAGTGTCACAGCCAATGAGAACATAGGCAGTTGGCAACCCTGCTCCAATGGACGGTTAGCAGCCCTGTGACCAATAGGATAGGAGACAGCAAGTTCTCAGTTTCGGCCAATCAGTGACTGAAGATGGTACTTAACAATGGGACCGAAATATTTCAGGCTAATTATTGATGTTTTGACGCGGTGTAAGCCGGAAGAACTAGATTATGGACTTTGTAAGCGAAAGCCAAAGAGTTAAGTTAAACTTTAATCAGCCATTTAGGACATTTTCAGGTAGGATGAATGCATCATGTTGCATGAAAGCATTTTTTGCCAATTGTACGTAAGAAATATTTAGAAAGTATAGCAGACATTCGAAGGGGGTCATGGAAATATTCTAGTTTATGAGAAAACCCCGGACCTTTCGAGATAAAGTAAATTCCTTGACCAAAAGCATAACTCGCCGACTTCACCCAGACCGTTGGTAACTGATACAAACCACTTTTCGTAAAACTGTAGTAACTTGGTTAACAAAAGCTTTAAACCCCCACGAACAATTTTGATTCACATCTACAATAAATCGTTAAAGCTTTAACATCCGGAACTCGCGCCCACTTCTGACGAGTGTTCGAAGCTTCTAGAACAATTCAACATTATATACAAAAGCTTAGACTCGTTCAAATAACACTAAAGTTAAGTAATACACGCTAACATCTCGTTCAGTTTAAATAGACACAGGATTACTGCCGGAATATTTGCGCATTTATAATCTTGAATCAAATACGAATACCTAAACACCGTGAGGAGATTAATTTTGATTTCAGATCTGCAACTTGTCCGTTGTTGTAAGTATTGTGGAACAAAGGGATTTATTTTATGTTATGAGCGAAATTGAAATATCTCTATGTTTAAACTTAAATACTCGCATTTGTGTTTTGATTGTTTATATTCTACAGTGGTTTGCGTTTTGGTTTAATTTCAAAGGGCTGTTAAGATTTTCACTGAAACGTGTATAAAAGTAATGCAATTTTTAAGAAGCCCATTAAGCGTAAAGTAGTTGCAAAACATTATAACAAGCCACATTATAAGTTCACGATATAAGGTGGCGTTTTGTTGTAACCTGTTAATTTTTATTCTTATTTGGAATCATTTTTGGCTTTTATCCGTTGCGCTTTAATGTCTAATACCCTCTGTGGTTTTATGCAAATAAAGATATTAATAAACTGCTAATCTCTATTCGCTTCAATATAAAAGACATTGTCAAAACAGCGTACCTTTTACTTAGAACGGAGGGGTGTCAAAATAAATTAAATGAAAAAGTCTTTATTTACGTGGCGAAGTTAGGACTCTATAGTCCTCTCTACGACTTAACCACGATAAAATCATACTTATTACAAATACGTTATACATAGATAATTGAAAATTAGATATTTTAAATGCTAGATAAGAAAACTTAACTAAAGCGTCTAAAGGATAACAAATAATTATTTTAATATATCCTGTACATATAGGAGTTTACCACAGAAAATCAATGAAACGCCACTTAAGGATGTTTATTAATAAAATGAGTAGTGACACAGTTGGAAAATCCAAATTTTACTGTATAACAGAGCTACATCATTAATACAGTACAAAATATGTTTGAACATTGCTTCGTCCGTAATTTTTGTTAGTATCAAGTAACCTAGGAAAGTGTCTAACCACAAGAGGCGTCAAACTGTCAGGTTTCTACTTTAAAGTTATTGTATTCAAAGATTAGTATGGTATAGTTCAAAGGTTTGTTTGAAAGGGGTGTATTGAAAACTGTGTGTTAAGGTCACGGGTACACAATTCCCTTTCAACTGAGATCCATTTTGTAACGAGGAAAACTGGAAAAGTAGTAAATAACCCCCACTAAAATTATCAAAATAAATATTGGAATCACGAACAAATAGCTTATGGGGTCATACAGGTTTATCATAGGTTTAACTCTTTCGCAGCCGGTGTCACAACTATAATCTAGTACTTCTGGCTCACATCGCGTCAAATATAATAATAGGTTTGAAATATTTCGGCCTCACTGTGGTGTAAAATCTTCAGCCACTGTTTAAACGTTTAATCCAAGTCAAATCATTTATTGCCATTAAATACTATGGCACACGTCAAAGTATATACAAATAGGTGGTACCGAGTTTTTCTAGCTTACTCAGTCTCTACCATTCATGGGCCAGAAACTCACTGACTTTATAGAAGGCATGGTCTAGCAGAACCTTTTTAGTTGCCTTTTGAATGAGTTGTTGTTAGGTTCTTGTTTAAGAGACAGGAAGAGCATTAAAAAGCCGCACTCCACACTGCAGAAGATTGAGTTTAAAATACAATAAATAACGTTAAGCTTACATAGGAAACGTGTGTATGGTGAGCGAGTGGTATACCGACAATTGGCACGCCGGGACGGATGGAGGTAACCCACACGCTGAAGCCCTGTGTCAAGGGCTGGGGGTGGTTGAGGGGTTTCCCCTGATATTCATTTCACTCATTCCTCCGCATCTGCAGGTGATGACGTAATCAACATATTGATCCAATGGGTAATCAATAGACGAGCACTTGTTGATTATAGGCGGCTAGGTATTGGGGTGATTCCGAAAGTATTTAAGAAAAATTTACTTTTCTGCGCACCCCTTAACTGTTCATAATCATGAAACGCCAGCTAAAGAAGTATAAGTGTCCTTACAACGCTAAGACCTCGGAGAGAAATAACAATCCCTCTAAAATTAGCTGAACTATAAAAAATAAATTATTAGTCAACATCAAAACTATTTATTACCGTTGATTGCCTGCATGAAGTCCAGCGATGTTAGCCAGTGTATCGCACAGGAGGAGGGAAAGGGTAAGCCGGGGGGAACAGGAACAGAGGCTTAAGAGGACTTGAGACTTAATATGGACTGATCCTCTAAGCCCTCTGCATTGCCTGTAAACCAGCTGACTTATGTACACAGTAGTCACGTGACTGAAACCAGCTGATCAATGTTTACACCCGACACACGGTCGAAATTAGTGGCAGGGCTAAAGAGTCCTGTTGGGGCAGTTTCAAGCAATGTCAATCATACTACTGGAAAATTCAACGCCTTTTCGAGCTCAATCTCATAACAAACCCACACATATCATCCAGCACAATTATTGTAGTCTACTACAAATCACCATTGTATCATACTAGATGAAACCAAAGATAGTGGTACAGTAGGTAGATTGAGCATAAATGCCACAAGGCTGAGGCAGGAAAATCAACACAGTTGCGGCAGCCCAAGGACTCTCTTGCTGTCTTTCTTCCCCCTTTGGCACCATATGTTCAATGTCGATGACTTAAATGTGACCAAATCGTGCAATTTTCGAGAGAGCGAACAAACTTGTGCGTGCGTCAGTGGCTCTACTTAAGATTCTTGCGCTATGCGTGCTGCCGAACTATGTTATTTTCCTGCCTGAACTGAGATCGAAGAAGTCTACTCGACAAAACTCATCGGAAACCACTTGAGGTTGACTTGGCATGTCACATACAAAATGTCTGGTCAAATCTAGCCTCGGGCATTTATGTTTTATGGCAATGATCCAATCATCGCCTAACTCAGGTACTGATGATCTTATTAAGGAGTAATCTACCCACATCTAGCCTACGAAGTTCAAAACAACAATTCGAATAATTGCAAAACTGCAATGGAGAACCGGGGAGACCAGCGTTGAAGAATCTGATATTGTTGACACTACCCTGTCTACATATTTTTACAATGAAACAATTGAACTCTTTAGGTATAGATGTACACGCGTACGAAACTAGAGCCAGAGACAACTACCAAAACAATACATCTAAATTATTCGATGATTTTTTTGGGTAACAATACGTATATATATCGAATAAAATTTATTAAATAAAATCATGTGTTTTTGGGGTTTGTAATACACGGCATATAAACTAGTATGTAATACAATTTTAACACAGACAATTTTGTTAGTTCTTATATAAATGGTTTCTAATTATTCCAGTAGAACCTTTTAAAGTCTCACAAATAATAATTTTTAAAATATGTTTGTTCAAATCAAATTTTTTCCAAAAATCCACAAAAAATGTGTCAATGTTTTTATGTCAAATAGTATCAACAATTCGACAAACTCCCGGGTTGTGTCATTGAATAATCATAATTGCGTTAGTTAAACCACTGACACATCAAACTAAAATTTTACCCAGTAACAACTACTTCAAATTTGTTACCCTTTAAACATTGGATCATACAACAAAACATCTCTTTAAAGCTATATCTAAGACATTCGTGCTGTATCTAACCCCCTCCCTTGGTGCTTGTAGTGTGTTCTAGGGGTGGAGACAGACCCCCAGCCCGTGTAGTTTGCACTCTGGGGTCTCGGTGGTTAGTGCTCACCCCGGGGGGTACACCAGCACCCCTCCCTCGAGTGCCATTAGCTGCCTTGTTAGCGGACCCTTGCGACGTTCCGCTGTCCAAACATAAGGGGCTAAGTAAGACTTCCTTCACGTTGCGAAGTATGCGGTAGATAAAATCTTGATTATTTTATCCGATTTTAAAATTAATTTTTAGCTCTGGTTATGTTACGTAAAAATTCTAAACTAAATAAATATGATGGGTTAAAGCTGTAAACAATTAAATTAACATGTAAGGAATTCGCATAAATGTGTACTGATTTGCCCTAAAATTCATAATTTTGTGAATCGTCTGAACAAAGAAATTTTGAGTAGAATTGAATTTCAAATTATCAGATCTTAAGGAATCTGGAGTTCTACAAACCGACCCAACATCATCATTATTGTCCCTCAGGACTATAACAAGAGACAGCACATGATTAATATCTGTGATGTTACATCCATTATCCTTTGGTATCAATAGAACTTGTTTTACACCTAAAAAATGCTTTCAACAAACACGAGATGAATAATTTAACTTGCAAGTAAGAATTCAACTTACACGCTAATAAAACCAAACCCCAGTTAACTGTATTTAATAATTTCATACAACTCGTTTTAAGATCAGCTCCTTATCTCAGAAAATGTGCTCTTCTGAACTATTATACAATAGGGTAGAGGAAATTTAGAAACTTGGTCAAATTAGGTAAACGTTCCTTTCTGGGGCGGTGGTATATAGAGGCTTAGGTAACGAAAAACTCCAAGGACGATGTCGCTTTAACTCCAGAAAGATATAGTACATTTTAACATTATGACCTAAAGTGAAGTTGTTTTGATTGGATTTTAACGTTTAATTTATAAAGATCCATTCGGCCGTTTCAAAATGGCGGCCAATAATTGTTGTTTTTAACAACGGAATGAGTAGTTTTACGAAGTTTAATACGCGTTTTCCTTCTGTGATCTTTGATAAAAATAAACGTAACAAGTCAAGGCGTAAAGCGTAATAAGTTATTGTGAGCGTAGCGAACAACCTCGAAACGCCCGTGAACGAATTAGAGAAACAAAATTCGCGTCACTCATACTAGCTGTGCTTATTGCTAGCCTAACTGCGTGTAGGCCTGGTTTTCAACGTCGGGTAACATAATTAATGTATCATCGAGCTCAATAGTGTTATTCAACACTTTAACGAGCTAAACCTCAAAACCAATCCAACAAAATCATCATTCATTCGTTTTGCCTTCGGCAATCGGATCCAATTGACAATCCAACAGTCATGTTGGATGAAACTGAAATTCAAGAGGTTCATTCAACGAAATTTCTTGGGATATACCTTGATAAAGGGTTGACCTGGGACTGCCACGTTGAACACGTTTGCTCCAAAATTTCCTCAGGCATTTATGTCTTGAGACAACTTTCAAAATACTGCCCAACTCAGGTACTGATGACGGCGTATTATGGAGTTGTCTACCCACACCTCACCTACGGTTTGGCCTTGTGGGGAGGCTGCTCAAATGCAAATGTTTCTAGGCTTTTCATTTTGCAAAAGCAAGCAATCCGAACAATTATATCCTCTATATCCTTGAAACATGTCTTTTTTAGATCTAAGTGCGACCCCGTAAGAGGTAGAGACATACACTCTTACGTAACGAGAGGCAGGGATGATTACCGAACTGGGAGACACAGGACGGTAACTCATGAACGTTTGCCTTCACAGGCAGGAGTTCTTTTGGTCAACAGACTTCCAAATTCGATTAAAGGTGCCACTATGCCAAAGGCATTTAAATCTCGTCTCAAAACAATACTAGCTCAGGAAGCATTTTACAGCACATACGAGTACATGGCACATAACTGGGAGACCTCTTAAAATTGACAGACAATTGGGCTGGAGTGGGAATAATTCGAATGAATGAAATGAATGAATGAATACCTTGTATGTCTGAAAGATACTTCGATGTGAATGAATGGAAAATCTTAGAAAACCTAAATCACAGACGATTGCGATACAATGTATATTGTTTATGCAATAAAGATTTATTTATTTATCATATACATTTTAAATTTGCCGACGTGAAGTCTCGGTCTATAAATCAGGCTCGGTTGCAGGGCGTGCATACACTGGGGGTGACGGGGATGGTGATGATGACGGAAGTGATGGTGACGGTGGTGGATGTTGTCGAGTGAGAGTGCTGGCTCATGTCGCGTTGATGAAATCACACTTTGTGGATCAACAAGGGAGTCAGAGCTGCTCGTGTACATTTGCTCAAGGGGGTGGAGAGGTTACGTGTGTGCTGGGGGTGAATTGTGTCGTCACTAGTTTTCACTTATTTTCGAATTGAAGTTAAACACGTGTGTGCCCTTAGGAGACCTTTGGGAAAACAAGTGTCGTTTTGCTCTATTAGAATAAAACAGAAGACAAATATCATTTCGATGTTCTTTAAGTGGCAAAGATATCAGCTGTTCCAATGTTTTGTTTTATCGGAATTATTGATATGTTGTGAATAAGTGGACTGTTGTAGAAGTTTCAGTATATTGTTGGCAAGCATGTAAATTTAAAATATATTCGATCTAT
Source organism: Matsumurasca onukii (assembly GCA_018831715.1). Taxonomy (NCBI): domain Eukaryota; kingdom Metazoa; phylum Arthropoda; class Insecta; order Hemiptera; family Cicadellidae; genus Matsumurasca; species Matsumurasca onukii. Next base: position 21,017,648 of record CM032065.1, read on the forward strand.
ATTTCGTCAAAATCAGTTGCAATTACTGGTTTAAGATATTTAAACCCGCTGTTTGGTGAAAACTCCACCCCTTCCCCCGGAAGGAGACTTTGGTAGTCCGGTTCTTCTGGCTAACGAACTCGACCGAGAAATTTACAAAGAAAACTCTTATCAAATGTCACAAAAATTGGAAAAATGTGGCCTGTAGAGAGGATCAACATAATTATAAATACATAGTTTTGAAAAAAGCTAAAAGCGCGTTTTGGGAGTCAGGTGGTATTTCATGGTCCCGGGTCTGGATTTGACCATTCTGACAGCATAAAAATCTCATTTTTTCCAAAGAAAATTCGAAAATGTTTTCACTAATTTTGAACTTCTAAACATGAACTCGGGTTTGACCCTCTTTGCTTATGGGGGTTTTCTACGCGCCCGCATAGTCAAATAAAATTTACCCTGCAAATCAACATCCCAAACACAACAAAATGATGGACTAGACAAAACGCCATCTAAAAAAGTTCCACCACCCTTCCAATCTTATCGAGAATACATAGATGTCACGACAACGATCGTCACAAACTCCCAATAAAAAATTAACGTCTTGAACTACAGCCACACTAAAACCCAAAGGAGTTCACTAATTTGATGCGCTCATGTGACAAAAAGCGCGTCATGTTTTGACGTCGATTTGTCAGAGTTAGCGCGGCCACTTGTACCACCCAGTGGTTCCATTGTCCGAGAGAATACAGAGCTATAAATCATGTGTCATCTGCATAATCCATACAGAGCCCGCGTCCTTTCTAGTCTTGGAGACGCACTGTTCCTTAGATCTTGCGCTATCGTTGTTCTCTTGATCGTGTATCTGAACCGTATATGGACAGGGAGTGAGGAATCAATGAGGCTGCTCGGTGGGAATCATACTTGGGGATGTCAAAGTCGAGAATTTATTAGAATCTCGAGCGAAATGTGTTAGGGGTTAGTATATCGTTGAAGGCGTATTAAAGTACACAAAATCTAGAACTCTTTGTTAAAAGATTCAAAACAAGTTGATTTTGCAATCTAGAACCGACCGTTAGATTATCTCTTCAAATTTAATACTTGTCTGAGGTGTTCCCAAACAGTCCTGAACTTTAATTCTAGGTTTTTATGACAATCTTTAAAATATAAATAAAAGAAAAAGTTCAATTCTCCTACTTGCCACAATTTGATTTATAATTTGGCACTTAAACAATATTTTTTAATTTGCTTTCATTCTTCACTTGTATCTTAGTGAGACCCTTTTAGCCACGAAGTTTTAATGGTATTTATTACAGTAGGCCTATAAACAAATTGAGGGAACGTCTAAACTTGCTTAAAATTTGAAACGTTTTTTTAGACATTTTAGTTTTAAACAAATTTTAGATACAATGGACATCATGTTTTAAAAAGCCCTTTTAGGGATTCTAAAGATGACAAATCATAATTATAAAATAACAAAATTACGGTACCTGATGAACGAATTAGCAATTTTAGAAGTTCAGTGCCCTGTAGAGGACACTAAAAACTCGCGAGTAGCATTAAACGGCATCGGATGGTTGGTCGATTACCGCTTATTATTTCCACTATTTACCCCCTCCCCTTCTCTGACGCTATATGTGTCAGCTGTTGCCCGCGGTGTCGGAAGGAGGGGAGTTTACTCTCTAAACATTAGCTCGTGTCAATATTCCCTTTTCCTCCCGATGACTTCTGTTCCATCACAGTTTGATTTGTCGCCTCTAAGTGATTTATTTCAGGCGTCATTTGCTACAGGGGTTGTTTTGCTTGGATTGTACCGGCGAGACGATGACCCTTTATGTACTTAATCTTATTAATAGACTATTAAACTGTAAACGCAGATGGCAGTGTCGACCAATCGGAGACGAGCTGACCTCTTAAGCCTTAGTGATTAACGCTTGTATAAGAAATTTCGTGTAGAACTCACCATGGGGGTAGCCGACCGAGGAGTCCAGAGGGTGAAGACCGAAGGGAGAGCCGAGGGCAGACACTGGAGGGAACTGATGATGCGTCGACATCATGGGTTGCAGGGTCGGGCCCTTCATGAACCCACTCGCCATGGCTCCCAGAATCCTGCAAAACAAAGACATCAAAATTATTATTCAGCCGAACAGGATGAGGAAGATCTCCATAAAGGAATTTTAAGATGTCATTTTATCTCAGAAATGTTATTTACAGCCAAAATTGAAGAGGACAAAAGATTAAATTAAAATTAAATTTTCCAACTTGATGGCCAAAACGCAAAGATCATCATTAAGCACGCTTCATCGACGGTCCTAACCTATTCGTCCACCAAAAACTCAAAGATTACATGTTATCTTTCCACCACTGGACTCAGCAGCTTCTTCGGATGAAATCACCTGGAAATCGCACTCATCCACTTCCAAACAAACCCACCGAAAGCGTCTTCCAATTGAAGAATCTGTTGATCCCAATCATTAGGAAGCGCCTCCGTGAACTCCTGAAGGACTTTCACTCCAGTGGTCTTCAGCCTTCTTAATTTCTTCAGGGATAGTGTTCAAGTCAAGTGAGAAGGATTAGCGACGCTGTGATTGGATTAGGGAAGATTACTTCCAGCATCCAGAGAGGAAGAAGCAGTAGAGGGTGTGAGCGCCCACGCTGCAGCGTCCTTCAAAACACCTTCCCTCCGCAGCTGCAGCGACAGTTTCTTCTTTGAGTTTTCAACTTTGCCGACAGCTGGAGTATTCTGTCTAAATATCTCTGGAGATTACTGAACATGACGTTGAGCACATCGGTGAACCGTTGGGTTGGATAACTTAATTATAGGTTAAGTTTTATATCAATAGCAATGGTTTTGATCTTAAAAAACCAAAACTTGATAGGCTGCATAAGTAGGCTTAATATTTTCCTTTCTTTGGGGCTTTTTGTTCCTAATCCTTTTTTCTTCTTTGGATGGAAATGTCTTGTGCTAGGTACTTTCCTTTTAATTTTAGATTTCTAATTTGTATACATATATTTACTATGCTTAATATTTGCAATGATCGATCATCCACCCATGTTCTTATGTTATAAACAATTCGTCAAAAGGTGTTTGCGATAATATAGCCCGGAAAAACTGTCTGGACGAAACTATATAAAAACTACTTGCTGAATAATGTTTTCGTAATTATGGTTAGAAGCAACGCTGACCGAAACCACAACCCATAACATAATAAAACCTCTAGATTTTCTGTTCCGAAACCTTTGAACCTTCCTTATGAAAAAGAGCTACAAAATAGTAAAAGATTATACTATTTTAAATAGATTTCGGAAAAAGGATTGTGCAAAAGACTAACGAACATCAGTTTGCCAGTGGGCTGATAATGTTTAGCGACTAATGATTAGTCTTTTGCCAGACAGTTAATGCAGCAAGTAAAATAGGCCTACCCTCTAGTATACAGTAGCTCTGTGACTAAATTTAGGACACAGTTACTTTCGGGTGAGCCGTAAGAGCCACTAGGAGACTGTTTACAGACGTTATCATATTCAGTATAAAAAGAAATTCACGATTTTCGGCCAAGATCTGTGTATACTTCTCCTACTCAAGATTATTTTCCCGTCGTACTCTAGACTGAGCCTGTAACCCGAGCCCCTGGTTAGCGGAGAGGCGTTGCTATCAAGGATCTCCTGCCATTAGCAACCACACCTGTCAGCTTCTCGCTGCTCTCGCCCCACTGGCTGCCAGGAGGCGGAGCTAGGAGACGCGGGTAGAGGGGACACAGTACCTGACGGGAGTGCACGGTTTTAAACAAATATAGAAGTTTTAAATTGTTTATCTCAGGCTTCTCCGACTACTTCATGAGAACCCTACTCTTTACGTTTCGAGCAGTTGGGAAACTCCACCCGTCGTCAAGGGCCTAGTTTGTTTTGACCTTCGTTAATAATATTGATCTATGCCAATATTATGAACTTTCAATCAAACAAATAAAGAAGACTGCGAAAATTTAGTAGAAGGTTTTTACAAGCTCTGGGAAAGAAAATAAACCTAAATAAACATGAAAAGTACTCCTAATTAGGCTTTGCAGTATAACCGTGATTATGTGTTCACGATCGCCTCATTATAAAAATATTCTTTCAGATTAATCCCAAATAAAATATATAGGAACGTAGTTTAGCCTTATGGTACATTTAATTCAATTTTTTGTTTGCAATACTGCAAAATACTTTTAGGGAGGTGTAAAACTAAGACTTCACAACTTCAAAAATAAAATCCCAAACACCATAGTTTAACTAGTTTAATTAATTGGTGGATTATAAAAACTGGTCTTGGTGATAATAGCCTAAATAAGGTAAAAACTGTTTTCAATTTTCATAGTATTTGAAACGTAACATCCAGTACAGAAAGGTTATTAAACAAACAATTAAATGTTACGTAAACAGATAATCAATTTTGATATCTAATCATGAATGCGTAATTGGAATGTGCTGAAAAGTAAACCAAACTCGTTGGGGTAAAATAAAAATAATGTATCCTGTTTTAGGATTTACGGGTTTGAAAAAGCAATATATATTTCAAAGTCCCTAAGGAAATTGTTTTTATGCATGTAATCTAATAAAATATTCACCTTGGTATTCTCACAAAGGTACTGTACGTCACTTGTGTACCAAACAACCCCTCCCCGCCCCAAACGGCACCACCGGCGGACCAATTTACCCGTTAACGAATTTGCCCTATATATTTTACAACAAAAATATATTAATTTGTGCTATACTTTGTAAAATTTGGCAAAAATTCACCTTTGCAATGGTCACAAGGGTGAAAACGGCACGTCAGGGTAACTTTACCCTTTATAGGAGATTAAATCACAGTCGCAAGTGTTTTTTACATTTGTTACCCGTACGAAAATAAGTTCCTTCTTAAAACACAAAACGCCAATGCCTCTGGCTTGCTACTGTGAACTTCTGATTCAAAAGGGTCACAATACGCACGGCGACTGCTGGAAATACGTTTTAACGAGATGTTTTCAGCCAGAAAGTGACAAAGGCAGGGGTGGATGACCAGAGAACCAGGTAGTGTGTAGCTCCCAGCAGTCTCCTCTGACTGTCACTCAAAACTCTAGTTAATAACCTTCGCGTCGAGACACTGTTGTAACCTTGCCGGCTGTATGTTATAGGGTTTTAACGAGATAGATAAGTAGTTAAATTTAAAATAAACGTTGGTAATTTGACGTCCAGAATTTAGCGAAGGTATCAGCATAGTCAGCCCTTCCGTTTCACCCCCATGCCTCATATTCTAAATTTACTCAAACAATTAAACATTGGTAGTTAAATGTTCAAGAGAGGGTTTTATGGATAAAAACACAGCTGAGATCGAGAATAGTTCATTTACAGCGCTTCAATTGCTGGATACTTCTGTTATTAAAATTTGCGACGATTTTATATTGCAAAGGAATTTTTTACGAATGTCAAAAGCTAATTCGTGTAATACATGCCAAGATTTTTTCAATATTTAGAGATTTCTTACAGGTTGCTATAACGACTTTTTTGTATGTGGTAAAATTATTACTTTGTTTAAGCTGGGCTATATTACTCGTACACTGGTTTGAGCGGTTTCACTAAGTATAATATACACAAAACAATAATATACGAACTCTACTGAAAGTTTAAATTGTGTTCGTTCAATCTAAACAATGGTTTTGTAAATTCCATTAGCATACCTACCTACACGTAACGTTATTTCTACTTTTTTTAGTACATCCTTTTCAGTGTTAATGTTTATTTGTTCCTTCCTTTCGATTTCCTTTGGTGATATGCAGTATAACTTGCAGTATAAAACCAGTATAAAATAAGTACAAGTCTGATGCCGAAGCATGACTGTGAGCATAGCGATAAGTCTTTAAACGCCCGTGGTAAAAGAGCACGAAAAGCTGAAATCAAAGGCTTTGTTGAGGTTGTAGGCGGAGCGAACTAGAGTTAAAATTAGTGATTTAGTGTAACGCATTGCAGAGGAAATGCGTGTTATTCATACCAGCGGCGCTTTAGTGCTAAGCTGCGTGTCGGCCTGGTTATGTACTACAACTATAAAGTGGCAAACTGATAGTGAAAGAGTACAATTTACTGAACAACACAAACATTGATTTTTTTTAGCAACATTCAAATTGATATAATCACGCAAATTCAATATTTAAATCCCATAGCGTAGCACGGGTACTGTCAGCTACTATGGTATAAAATAGAATCGAAGACAGTAAACATAGGTACCTAAATATTTTGTCTTTACAAAAATATTTTAAAAACAAAGAAATGAAAAAACAGTTGTAATACATAAAAATGACTCATTTTTAAGCGTGTTCGGGAACGCCTGCCAATGTACAGCTTTTAGCCTTTGCTAACATTACTAGTTCAATATCCTAAATTTTGATATTTATTGAATACAATTCCGTTCCACCCATACTTTTCTATTAAAGATGTAATAGGTTTAATTTTAACAGTTTATATGTTTGCTAATCGAAAATCTTAAAAACGTCATCGACAGGAAGGTAGGCTATTTTAAGACTTGAAAGTAACGCAATTGGAAATGACCCAACATAAAAACGGCCTTTACCTTTAAACAACTTATTACAGGCTACATACAACTATTTTAGTACATTTGCAAGGTCACACTGTTGAGAAATGATTTATCCGTTTTATACAAGCATAGTGAGGGAGTAAAAATTCATACGACTTCCCAACGGTTTAGATTTCTCGTCCACTACTTGATTTAACTGTGAATAGACATACTCGTATATAGGCTTGTTTGGTACCAGATTAGGTTAGTGCAAGTAAATAAATAAATCAAACAATTGTTTATAACGAGGATTATTGTAAACGGTCATTGGATATGTATCAAGATATACGATAATGGGCAATTTCTACGCGTATCTTCGGTGAAAAGTCGGGTTATTTGTATGACAAAGATAAGTCCTTAACGTTCTATTAGACTAAGCAAGATAGTACGAGAACTAAGGAAACAATCAGATTTTTAAAACGGGCTTATTTCAATTTTCGAAAAGTTCATTGTCTGAAGTTTGTTGTTGACTATAGAGAATTTTTGAGTTAGAAATATTGTTGCGGTTGGGTTCACTAGCGATAGAAAACTACTGCAATATTTCCAAACTTTCAAAATGTTATAAGAAAAAACAAGTACTTACTCGTCGTTCTCCTGACGACTGTCGGTTCTGCTGGCCAGCTGATGAACTGTCACGGGCACATTCGCACTCTCCACGGGTGACACGGAACTGACGGGCTGGCTGGGGGAGACATCGGGGGCCAAGGGGTCGGTCTCCGGGGGGGACTCAGGGCGCTGGGACTCGGGGGAGCTCACAAACCCTGGCTGACTGTGGGGGTAGTGGTCGGTTTCCGGCGGAATCACAACACGCGGCCTAAAGCCGCTACGCACTAACTCACTATGATGGTCGGACTCCGGGGGGGACTCAGGGCGCTGGGACTCGGGGGAGCTCACAAACCCTGGCTGACTGTGGGGGTAGTGGTCGGTTTCCGGCGGAATCACAACACGCGGCCTAAAGTGCATCGTCACCCCCTCACTACTGCTACGCACTAACTGACTATGATGGTCGGACTCCGGGGGACACTCAGGGGGCTCACGAACCAAGGTCTAGAGTACTCGTACATCGTGCCTCTCTCACGGTTACACACTGACTGACTGACTGACTGAAGGGTAGTCACCCCCGGGCCTGAGGTCAGGGGCCTGGCTGGGGAATCCCGAGCCCCGGGCTACCTGCTCGCCTGCCCACTGGGCATACCTGGCTGCCTCGTCATACTCACGCTAGTTAAGCCTTTGTTTGCCAAATATGAGTGTCTGCAGTATTGTGTCGGGGGTGATGAGGCGGAAGGAGGCAGGGGGTGATTGTCATGTGGAGGTTAAATGTTCTGGGTTTGGTAGAAATTAAGTCGTTAAAATGTGTGTAATTCTTGATAGGAGAGTATAAAATAATATAATAGTTAGCTAAACCTTTGTAAACTAATTTTAATAAGACGTATCAAAATAGTACCTGATTTGAATAATAAATGTAAATTTAATACGTTTTTAACTTTACCCGGACTTTTACACAGGAAACCCATTCTGCACCTTTTATTATCTCACTATACATAACGTTTGTCAAGATTCTCAGTGTTGGAATGCATTTTCGTAAAGATATTATCAGCGCATAAACTGTTATAGGCCTACTGGTCAATTATTTAAATATACGCTTTCTAACAATTGATTTATAATGAACATTTTTTGCGGAAGGAAACTGAAATAGGCTATACAGTATACATGAACATTCCAGTTTTAATTTTAACTGAACTATGCTAGTTTCCGATAGAAAATCGTCAAACATTTAAATGCAAACAATTACATTGTAATGTTGTATTTTTCTTCTTTTTTTACATGAGCGAGTTATGGTTTCATCTAGTATGCTTAAAAACACTAAGAAATCAAAATGTGTTTCAACATTTAATTTACAAGGGAAACGAGTGTTTGGTTTCTTTATGCTTTTTATAAACTCAATCTTTAAAAGTATTTTTGTTCCTTTTTGATCAAGTCACAAGTAGGCCTAAATTGGTTGTATAAAAAGAGATAGTGTTTTAAACTAAAGTAGCTTTTGTCAGCATTCTGGACATTAAGTTGTTTAGAAACCATAAAATATGGTATTAAATATTTAATTATAGGATACTATAGCGTAAAATCCTTACTTTACGCAGTAAAATACTTAATGAATCAGTTCGTTGATATATAGTTATTGTTAATCACTTCATAAAGTTCCTATTTTATGAAATAATAGCATAAATAAAACCACTGCGAATGCCGTAATGGGTAGTTTAAGCCACCCTTATTTAGTACTAGTGGGCTATATGTATAGCGGTTAGCGAACCAAGATAATTTATTGGTTTTATCGCTTATCTCTTTTTTCTACCCTAAAAATCTAGGACAATTCCTTTCCCAAAAATGTCCTCTAAGGGTAGTTTTGGGGAATATGGGGAATTGCAAAGTTAAAATAATACCAAATGCCATACCTAGTTTTAATGGTAGATTAGGAACAATTTACTGCATACCAATAATTTCAATCCTTTTTCTTGTATACAGAGTGTGCTGGTTAAATGTCCCCAATGAGGTCTTTCACAGCAAAATGGGCTGTAGCTCTCCTAGCCAACATAGGACAAGCACATTTTTACTAAGGCCTTGGGGTAGAATTGTCTATTAGAAATTGGAATACAATCGGGATATTTGTGTTTTTTCTAATTTGAAAAAAATCAAGATTTGTGTCCAACCTTAGGATGAAAGTCGCATATGATTTTAAATCCGAGTGTTGTATATTTTTTTGACCCTAAGAGTGCGCTGTAGTGACCGTGACCTTGAAGTTCGTCCCATAAGAGCAATGTAAAAACATGCATTATATTGAGACACCTCACACCTGTAGTCTACAGTAATCATCGGGTGTTTATGAAATAAACTTTGTTTTAAAGTGCATTAAATGTTTTAGTAACTCAGCGGAGCCAAATTTCCATTTTCTCATTTATCAAACCGTGACATCAATCGAAAAAATGAAGAAACGTTATATATAAACTTCTTGTTTAACAAATAAAATTTTCAAAAATATTGTCAATGGATACGCTGCAGTACATTATACGAGTATAATCTTTCAAATCAAACTTATTTCAAAAAGTTATTTCTTAAAGTAAATACCTTTAAAATTAAGTTCCACACGACATAGGTTTGTATTCTTTTGCTATATATCTCGCACATTGAAATTTGTTCCACTTTCAGAAATTATGTGTAGGCCTACTCTATTTTAAAATTTATACAGTTCGCTTCCAACCTTATTCTTAAGATAAAAAAACTAACTTTAAAAGAAAATTAATATTTACGTTATATACTCATCACTTTTATTGTAGGCCTATATATGTGACGTGGTTTAAGTGGTAGAGAGGACTATAAACTCTTAACTTCGCCACGTAAATAAAGACTTTTCGTTTCATTTCACCTAACAGCTAAAAAAGGTCCAACGGCATTATCTGATGTCGTTTAACTTGACAGAGAACGCAAAAAACCCAAATCCTAAATGTAAACTTTGTTTTATTTTAATAACAGAAAATACGAAGCCAACCATTTGTTACAAAATAACCAATGACACATAACAGGCAGTATTTAAACATTTAACCCACAACGCTAAATCACGTAGGATCACCGTAAAGACAACACGTTAAATTTCAGAGACCATTGTCGCGGCACTTTTAAATTTGACCTTTTGACGTTTTGTCTTTAAACTTTTTGAGACTGTCCTACACTGCCGCTTTAAAATCTTACCTTTGCAGGGTAGTGAAATTCCAGGCGACATTACAGTATTATTTTTTAGTTTAAAAGTTCATAATAGTAACGGAGAGCAATTTAGTAAAAAGAAGAAACGGACTTTTCCTGCCACTTCTTGAGAAAAACTACTCCTAACGTTTCGGGCGGTTAAAAACTCCACCCGTCTTCAGAGGTTCCTATATTAGTGTAGTTAATATAGGAAATACATTTAATTATAAATCTTAACTTAATATCTGGCCTAAGACTTTACCAATATTTAAAAATACCGCTACATATTCAGAAATTAATAGCTTGTCAAAGCACAAATAGTAGTCCTCTGAAGACGGGTGGAGTTTTTCACTGCCCGAAACGTTAGGAGTAGTTTTTCTCCAGAACTGGCAGGAAAGGTCCGTTTCTTCTTTTTTACTAAATTAATCTTTAGCTCGAATTACTTACCTTTTCAGAGGGACGAATTGAAAATCTGTATGAATGAGTGCGTAAATTAGTGAACGTAACATATTTTATATAATGTTTTTCATTTATTTGTTTTTATTGATTTTTCAACAATCGTTTAATTTAAAATGAAAATAAACGTTATTATTTCGTTTAATGACAGAAAATGCGAAGCCATCCACTTGCTGCTAGATAACCAATAACACCAACAACCGGTATTTAAACACACAACGCAATTGGCTCCTGTTATAACCAATCGCAACGCTTCAAAGTACGAGTAAGATCCACAGGCAGTGTGGAAGAATTAAACACGGCGTCGCAGGCAAAAGTGCTACACCAGTGTATTGCGGGCGGTATCCAGCGCCGTGCCTCTTTTGTTTTAAACGTCTTCCTATGCATTGTAGTTTATCTGTGCGGCGTGCATGAAATATTTTAAATAATTTTCAAATCGCTGAACCGTATTTTTGGAGAGTGAAATTTGTAAACTTTCATTGATTTTTAAGGGCTTGTTGATGTTTATAGAAATAAAATGATCTAGGCTTAGCAATTGGTAAACATTTTAATTTCCATCACCAGTTTCGACCATTGCTAATCATTTCCAAATAGCCGAATCTGGTTTTGAATTTTTTTAATAATCTGTATATGTTAATGTTGTTTTCCCAATTGTGTAACTCTCGATAATTCCGTTATCTTAGTTGTGTATAATTGCGCGTATATATAAAAGAACCAGGCCGACACGCAGCAAAGCGCTAAAGCGCCGCTTGCGTGAGTGAATCGAATTTCCTTTGTAATTTGTACCTCTTATTCGCTACGCTCACAGCCTCATACTTACGTGTTCTTTTACTGCAAGTTGTATTACATATCGTGAAGGTAAAACGTATTTGAAGTTTTATTGGAATCGGATTATAACTAATAACGATGTTATAGCGAAACATCACTTTTTTGGGCGCCATTTTAAAACGACTCAATGAATTTTCTTAATTTGTTGTACGTTGGTGGATGCTTTTAAAATATATATATATATTTTATTTTAGAACAGATTCACGGAGGGATACTGTAATTATAATTAGATATAAAGAAAAAGTACATAGTACCCTGGTAAAATTGTATTTTAACATGGACCGGTTTCAACCATTAGGTCATCTTCCCGCATGTAAGTACATTGTATAATAATTATTGTAAATAGTATGATTTTCTAAAACAAACCATTTTAGAAAATCATACTATTTACAATAATTATTATACAATGTACTTACATGCGGGAAGATGACCTAATGGTTGAAACCGGTCCATGTTAAAAACAATTTTACCAGGGTACTATGTACTTTTTCTTTATATCTAATATATATATTTCTTTCAAATTTCATCAAAATCGGATAAAATTTACAATTAAACCTCCTTTTGATCAAAACTCTCCCTCAAAAAGGCACTTCAGGGAACCCTGATTTTGCTGGCTACTGAACTTGACCGAGATTTTGACAAAAGAAACATTTGTACCAAGTTTCATGAAAATCGGACAAAATGCGACGTATAGGCTACATGTACACACATATGTACATATGCATACATATGAAGCCTTGTGAAAATGCTCAAAACGTGTTCTGGGGGTCAGGATCGGTGCTAATTTCATGGTCCCGGGTCTTATACCATGCTGACAGCATGATTATCTCATCTTTCCAAAGGAAATTCGATAACACCCTGTTTAACTTTGCCAACGTTGCTGGACAGTATCTTTTAAATAAAATAAATCTACGTATATTAAATTAATAATTAGTAATTTTTATTTCGTTTTAGAAATACACCTGCTTTTTAAAATTGTTTTTAGGTTTTATTTAAATTATCCACCAAAGCCCCAATTGAAGACGAAAAAGTACGGACAATTTTAGTTTGCGGTATATTATATCTAGGATGCCTATGAAATTAGATAGGCAACATGAATCATAATTTTTATTTTAAAATTATCCTCCAAAGTTCCCTTTGGGGCATTTTACGATGAAGAAAATATTGTTTGTAATGGTTTGAGGAGAAAATAGAAAACTGCAGTTAAATCATACATCACTCAGTTTTTTAACTCTGGGCTCTTTACCGGGAAAGGATGTTGACATCCCCCTTCCCCGTCGTAAGAGGTTGTAAAGATGAAGTTAAGGCAAAATAAATACACCAATGAGTTATCAGGTGCAGTGCAAGCAGCTAAACTTATTATTGACCTTAGTTTCCAACACTTAACGGCGCTGCACGCTTCTTGTACGCTATTTAACCATTAAACATGCAAAGAGAACGGAGCGCTCACAGTAGATATGAAAAAGTGCAAGTAGTACAGAAGCCAGCGCGAGCGAGATGCTGTGGTGATGAGTGGGGAGGGGTTACCACCCACGGTGTGGGCGTGGAGGGGCGTGGCGAGGGGCGGAGGCCACGCCTACTTTGATATTGATCTCGACCCCAGAGCCACCTAGGGACCACGCAACACATCATCTCACGCTGACAGCGGACTTGTACTGGAAACTGGACCCAACTGACAAACGATAGAAAGAGAGGGAAAAGAGAGCATTATTTTGTTACTGTTGATGTAACTTTCACAATATTTAAGTTGAACATTTCTTAGATGTTTGAGTATATATATACTTGTAAATTTAGAATTCATCATCAAGGTGTGTTTTTTGCACTTAAATTTTTCATATAACTAATGTACGGAATAATAAAAAATCATCCTTTGCTTGACTAGACGCTATGGTTGTTACCTTGTACGATGGCTGATGAGATAATATTTTGTTCTTTTACCTTTTCTAACTTAACTCTATAATCTTCCAACTTTCGCTTAGAAGATACCTACTAGATTTTAGTCACCTTCCAACTTTGGGTTTGCTTCAAATGCTCTGTCCTTATCGTTTTTCAAACCCTTTCTCCCTTTGATGTACTTCAATTTTCATTTCTCCTCCAAATTACCTCTCCGTTTGTACTCCTTTTAATGTGGTCAAATTTCAACGTAGTCTTCTGTTCTATTTAATTCTGCTGACCAAGTATGTTGCTGAAAGCTCCTGTATTATTATTCACTTATGGGCTCATTCGGACCACACAGTGCATTAACGCCGTCATGAAAAGTGGACTTTTCTCTGTGCGAAGACTTGCTTTGTCTTTTCGGAGTGAACTACATTTATTTCATCAGTCCAGGACTCCCCTCCGACCAACATAAAAAACATTTTTAGTCTTGTCGTTGTCTTCACTTGTTGTTTAATGTGTCTTCCAATTATTTACTTTACCTGCTTTCCTGATTCTCATTTTCATTTGTTTTTGAAATGTCTGCTACAATTCTTTGCTCATTTGTCATAACTTAATACTACTGTATATTACGTATCTATTTTATTTTAATCAATGACCAACTTAACTATGTTTTTTGTATTATTTTTTCAATGTTTGTTTGCTGATTCGGTTAATATTTGTATTCCAACTTTCACCTTGTTCAACTTCTTAGCAAATTCAAATATAATAATCAATATCCAACTTTACTTGTTCTTACTCCTCTTTTGCTGATTCGCAATTTAGTTTATTTTCCAACTTGACTTTTCCTATACGGCCTTGTTCATTCGAACTTTATGTATCTTTCAATTTTCTTTCTCTACTCCTTCGATTATTCGAACCGTAATGTATCATCAATAAAATTCTTTTCTGCCCCTTTACTTTGACATCTAAATTATTGGTTATTCAAACAATGCTCTTTCTAATTATTTTTCTCTTCTTTTCTATAAACCTTGCTGGTTCACACTGCTATTTATTTTCCACCTTTACTTTGTCTACTTGTTTTTCGCATTTAAACTTATCTCCCAACTTAATTTGTCACTTTCTTTGTTGATTTGGAGGTTATTATACCAGGGAGGTTATACAGAGATAACAGCAATCTCTGTTTTTTATGCTTTTTATCTTTATTTTTCTACCACTACGATTCTTTGATTTGCTATGATTCTCAATCTAGTTGTTTTATATTTATGTTTTCCACTCTTTTGCTGCACTTACCTCACAGTTCAGATACCTTCAATTTGTTTACGGTTGAAACCTCTAAGTTTTTCTTCGTTTACGTTTTAAGTTATTGGCTTAGCTTATATTTTAGAAATACAAGAAATATTATGATTAATAACTCTTACATTATCTTACATTTTTATTATTCTTATAGAGTGTCCAAGGCCAATTGGCACAAAATTATTCGCGACGACAAACCCACAGCCCTCCAACCCTTACCCGATACCTTTCCGTACCTGGACACGCAGTATCGCGCGCGACTCCGGAACTCATCACTCGATCCCCGCATCGTTCGATCCCCTCAATCATCCCTAACAATTTATTTAGTGACTTTGCGGTAACGCTAGGTAATCGTCAGATGACTTCGTAGTCCTAACTTCGCCTGATTAAACAATACAAACTCCACATTTACCTTCCCTGTGATGGTTATACACAACGCATCCTCACACGCTCACGCTCACAGGTCGGTGAAGGTGTCGGAGCAGATGTTGAATGAAAGTGAAGCCCAGAAGCCGGACCGGACAGACTGGGGAGTGGGACTCAAGACTTCCTTGACAGGTCCTCAGATAACGTCACTCAGGGGAACTGCTCGACCGTAGGACCGAGGAGTATCATAGGCCTACATTCCTCCGCTTCTGTCACATGCATATTTCATTATCACTTTTCTCGCCGGAGACTAATTCGATATATTCCGGGCTCCGGAGTTTGTAGAATGGATTTGGAAGTGTGACTATCCGTCTGCTATGATGTGAGTTACAACAGTATCCGTGTTTAGTTCTACTAAATCGCAATTTTCATGGTCAAATTATTTCTTTTCTTAAGTCTTTACAATTTAATTATAGGCTTTGAAGTGCCAACGGTTTCGAATTCTACTAACACCTCAATTTAGTCAAAATTATGAGACAACTTTTTTTAAATTGAATTTAATGTTTTGTTAATTTACAGCCTTTTACTCAGTCCCGATGTATTTAAATTGGAAGTCACGTTTAGCCGTTGGTTTATTCCATTGGTGGTTGGGCTGTTGAATTATTGACCCAATATGGGGAACAGTCGGCCCTAGTTTGTAATAAGACTACACCTCATCATTCATGAAAACACTCACTATTCATTCCATATTAACCTTAAAATACCCTTTAGGTGTGGTTGGTGTCTTAAATCTAAGTATCAAAAGTTAGGCCTATTTAAATGAACTTCATGAGGTTTATGTCGTCTCTAATCAACTTGAAGGGTTCAAATCAAAAGGTAAGGTTTAACTAGGTGAAATTAGGACTGCAAAGTCCTCTCTACCAATCAACCTCGATCATTACCTAGCGTTACTGTAGTCACTTTACAAATTGTTAGTGGTGACCGCGGGGTTCGAACCCGCGCCAGCTGAGTGATGAGCTCCGGAGTCGCACATGATCTTTACCTTCCACGCGTCCGCTAAAGTGCCTCTGAAACCCAGCAATTACTACAACTTCTGAAAAAATATAGGTCATCGTTTATATTGAAGTTTCTCGTATAAAAACCAACATATTCCAACCCGTTATACTTGTAAAGCAAATGTTATTATCAATAAGTATTAAGTAGGCCTATGCTATATATACCTCAAACGAATGCTAATTACATTTGTCATATATTGTTACAGATTGTTGGTGAGTCTCATAATGAAGTTGTAATAACGTAAGTAGACTATAAACTATTTCAATATATATCCACATTGGTGTCTAACAGCTGTCTCAAACACCCGTATGACTGCAAAATCTAATGCCATGATATAGACTGGAAACACGTTGAAATGAAACACACTACTATAGGCCTACGTAGTTATTTTTACTTTAGCCATCTTTCTCTCAGTATTATGTTTTGTGGTTTGCGCTTTTCTAATCGTCATTATGGCAGTGCACGGATGCTACCTTATAAAAGCTGCGTGACAGTCAGCAAATCCAAAATCAAAATGTCAGCTGCGACAGATACACTCCAGTAATTGAGTAAAGAACGCGGATTTTCTGACACGTGCGGGAAGAAAGCTGAGGGAAAGGATTTAGTGGAGAACCCAGCAGCGATCTGAGGGCGTGAAGTGCGGTAGCGTTGAATATGGAGACTAATAAGAACTGCGCTCCTTTTGGGAGGATATGTCTCACTGCAAGTGGCTTGAATCGTTTATCAGTAATAGATCACTATTCGGAGGAATTTCAGACGTTAGATCGGGGGAGAAAGGGCTGAACTATGATGGGGTTCCACAAGGCTCCACACTTAGTCCACTTCTCTTTCTGATTTATGTCAACGACGTTGGCTCATCGGTACAGAACGGACAGCTTGTCCAGTACTCAGATGACACGACTCTCTGCTTTAAAGCGACTTCAAACCAATAATTGAAAATTATTTTATTTATTGAAAGTTAATTTTGTTGTATTTGTTACGAGCTCAACCTCGTAACAAATACAACAAAATTAACTTCCATCCAATTGTTTCTGAGACAGACGGTCTCAGATGTTAATCCAACGGCCATGATGGACGATACTGAGATTGAAGAGGTCTAATAAACAAAATTCCTTGGGATACACTTTGACCGAGGTTAGACCTTTACACCTGGAAATGCCATGTAGACAGTTCCTGTTGAAAATTAACCTTAGGCATTTAAGTTTTAAGGCATTGCCCGAATTCAGGTAGCCTACTGATCACAACCTACCACACATTCCCTATGGATTGGCTTTGTGGGGTTAATGCTCAAAATTAAGCTTTGCCAGAATATTCGTTCTTCAAAAAGGCAGTCCAAACCATTGCAAAATTGCAATAAAATGAGTCGTACTGCAGTCCAGTATTCAAAAATTTGAAATTGTTGACACTACAAACTTTATTAAAATCAAAGTGCGTTCTTATAAGAAACGTGAGCCGGGGACTGGACTTGTTATCAGGCAGCATATCCAAGTGCGGTAGCGTGAGCACACAATGCTATGAAAGAGCGATTTGCGCTTGTGACGGTCATCCATCACCGCGTCGTGCACTTTCCCGTTAATTGCCTGTTTAGTGGGAGGCAATTAGAGCTGATGATGAACTCGACTGCGGCATTCCTGGCCACTGATGTCTTCCTTCATCTGGACCGCAGGCTCTAGACCTCGTGCGTGCTAGGAGTGCGCAGCAGTAACCAAGTGGAAGTGCATAGTTGGGGTTAAAAGTGAGAAATTGCGTCATGCTTAAATACAATAAATAAATGGTTTATTGCGAAAAACATGTGACATGTTATGCAATCGTCAGTTCTATTTTTGAAGCTAAAATTTTCCACACATTCTAACATCGAAATCCCGTTCATACATACATTTTTGACATTCACTCTCTCTCATTCATGCGAATTGAACCACTCTAGTCCCGTAATTAGACAGTGTGTTCCGCGATTTCCCAGTCATGTGCCATGAACTCGTCTGTATTATAAAATGCTTCTGCGGCCAAAACTTTTTCAGACGAGTTTTAAAAGCCTTGAGCTCCTGGGCACTTTTGATCGAATTTGGCAACTTGTTGACGAGTTGAACTCCTACCTGAGAAGGTAAACTTTCATGAACTGCCGTTCTGTGTCTCCCAGTTCGGTAGTTTTCCCTGCCTCTAGTTTCATAAGAGTGAAAGTGTCTGATAAGTTTCCACAAAGTCAGTATTTTTGGATCGAACCTACCCATCAGCAAAGTGATGATCTACGGAGTAGCCATCCACCAATGTCATATACAAACAATTAACTAAACCCCTAAAAGTCTTTTATTGGAATTGTTGGTACCACTATCGATTCAGTTTTGAGAGTAAGTCTAAATTATAAATAAGACCAAAATATATCCCGCAGATCACTCCTGTAGAAATGGTGAGTGTGATGAATGATTTGTAGTCTCGTTACAAACTAACGCCGATTTTCCCCCAGATTGGGTCTTTAATTAATATTCCAACGATAATGGAACGGAACAACGGCTTAACGTGACTTCTGAACCACCAGGAGTGGCCATCGTGAACAAGTTGCGACTGCAGCACGTGGTCGATTTGGTGCGAAGCACTCACTATTTCGTATATTTCATCTTTAGTTTTTAATCAAATCCAAGGTATCTAGTTTTCGACCTAACCTAACACGTTTCACAAAACACTCGAAGGTTGATCGAAAGTAATTTGCAAGCATGAGCAAAACCAACTGCAGCTGCCAACCGCAACACAAATACGATCTTCAAAACTAAAAAAACATGATTTCAACCACCTCTATTTCAGTCCAGAAGCAGAACACTGCAACGCCAAGTCAGGGTCAGTCGAGAATGGGTTTTAAATAATCTAATTCAGTAGACGTCGCAATGCCTGGTGAATGTAAATAATAACTATGCAAATGAGTTGGCATGCCTGGCAAGCTGGGGGTTGAGGGGGATACGCAACTCTGGTCCGATGATGTAAATCATACAGCAGGAATTTGTCGGTAGACGAAGAACAAGTCGGTTCAATGGTTTTGAAGGATTGACTAGTTGAAAGTCGATGATCGATTTTATCCGATCTGCAAGTGTCAATTTTATTCCGATGGTGTGCGTGGAATAGACATTAGAGAAAAATATTAGTTTTAGCCATAGTAATCAGTGGAATTGGATATTTTGGCGATATTACTGAATTCATAGGAAAAGGCATTCATGTCATTGAAAGCAAATCATACAGCGACACTCTTAGAATTCAGTGACTCACTAACATTGTTCTTACTGATCACTTCTACTATGCAAATTAAAAGGCCGCCATTTTGACGACCTGATGGATTTTCAGAACTTTTGGTATATTAGTGTTTAACAATTTCATTTAACTACATTTCACTTAAGAAGTTAAGATTTCACGAACATCGGATGACATATCCTTTTTATATAAATAAAACCAGGAGTTCCGGCAATCCGATTTCGCTAGCTAACGAACCTGATCAAGAACTAACTATTTTGTACATGCTGTGAAAAAATAAATTCACTATTATTCTTATTCTTCTTAGATATTTACAAAAAAAACATAAATACCAAATTTTGTGAAAATTGGACAAAAATGTGAGATTGTAGAGATGATATACATATGTATGTATAAAATGTTGAAAAAATACTCAAAACGTGTTATGGGGTCAGGATTGGTGCTCATTTCATGGTCCCGGGTCTGGGGTTTACCATGCCAGCGGCGGTATCTAATTTTACCAAAAGGAAAATAAATCGCTAACAGGAGTCAAATTATTATTTGAAAACTATTTTAACCTCGAATGATGTATTTGGAATGTTATCTGTTGTGGCCTCGAAGAGCTTTGGTGATTTGGCTTGAATACGAAAGAAGCTCTTTAGATTATTGGCTTCAAACATTTTAACACTCCTTTTGTTTGAAAAACAAACCGTTCTGGCAACTTTACCAACGAAAAGAAGTTTTGAAATTTTTGAAGCCTAATAATCCTAGTTCTATAGGGGACATTTTTTCTCCTGAAAGGAACGGAAAAGTCTGATATCAAAATGGTGTAATCTAAGTCCCTCCATAATTCATAGTCAAGCCAAATCGATCAACGTTTTCCAGACCTGCATAGATTCGAAATTAAATCATTCAATTTTCTGGCATCATCGCCATAACCCATAACCAAAGTCCTACACAAACCGTAAGCTGTGTCCATTCTCGGTCACCACTACAAAGACTCTCGCCAACCTGCCAGTAGAGAGCCAGCTGTCGCTTGCGGTGGAGAACAGCCCTTTGTCACCCCGTAACCAAACAGAACCGCTCAAGTGGATGATTACAATTTCGTACATGGAAAATAGTTTCCAGATTTGTGAACAGGCGGCCTTTGCGCCCTCGCCGCCCTCGGGATCGCGCCCCTGCCCGCCCCCATTGAAAGCACGCTCCCCGGCAGTCAATGAAAAACACATTTCCAGAACACTGATCCGCCACGGTCGACCGTTGCACATTCGCCGAGATTCCGCGTGGATGCTCCGGGCTTTATTTCTTTGCCGGATTCCTTTTCTTCGATAAAGTGATTATGTTAGCAGACCCGTGGTAGGTTGGTATCGCGCGCAACTCGGGAGTTCATCACTCCGGTAGATCGGGTTCGATCCCCGCAGTAACCAGTAACTATTTACTAAGTGACTGCGGTAACGCTTGGTAAGAAACGAAATTGAGTGGTAGAGAGGGCCTCGTTAAACAAAATAAACTGCACCGGTTTTTTACTTTGAAACTTCGTTTGTATTGCAAGAACTGTTAGTTATTCAATTCATTTTGGCAGATAAGGTCGGAAGCCCTTGATGTGCTCACAGGCTGATAGAAACAACAATACTGAATTATTTGACAGTTTACACAAAATTATTTCATCTGTACTCCTTTAATGTTCCATATCCAAAGTTCATGACAAATCTAAAAATCACGCAGAAATCTATGCACTTTCATTGGTTGTGCTGAAGTACTTACGTATTGCAACCAACTGTAAATAGGTACTTAAGCTGAAACAATAACGGCTTAGATACCGAAAATGCGTGTTCCTCTGGTTCACTTAAAACTGTGCAAAACGCCCTTAATAATATTTCAACCTCGGAAATTCTACCATTGTCAACAGCAAACTTCAAACAAAGAATTAAAACTTTAAGTTGCTTCAACTTTAAGCTGCACTTTTGCTGATCGAATTAATCAAATAATCGTTGTGGATTACTTTGATTACCTCTCGCTGAGTCCTTGACCAGCCCAGCTGGATAGATTCTTTCATAAAATCTTTCTAGATAAGATTCCATGCTATCAAAATTTGAAAAGGAAAACTTCAAAGATAATTTGGTTCTCTTTAAAATTCTCCCCAGTCGTTTGAATAAACGCTCCGTTGTGTATTCTCAGAAAACCAAAAAGTCAGTTGGTACCTTCATTTTCCAAGTAAAGATCTGAATATCATTCACACAAAATGGCAACGTCTCAATTTCTGTTTGCTAGTCTCCCGGATTTCAAATATTGTGAGCCTCCGCCGAGTGGCGCGCGGGGTCCAGGTATTTCTCGGGTCAGATTTCAGGTGTGTTTGGTCCAAAATAGACACATCAGCGTGACAAACATTGTGTCTGTTGTGTGAGGGGAGGTTCTGTGAAACCACCCCCAGGTGTACAGGTGGTCAACTGCTAATTGACCGGTCCTGCCAGCGGCGAGCTTCTGATCTACGAGTTTGCGGTCCCCTGTGCAGTGTGCATTGCGTGGGCTGTGCTGCCGAAACTATTATGGTGGTGGTGTTTGAACATTTCTGCAGAAGAGTTTTTAACTATTGTATACAAAATGGTTTTTACCGACGTGTGAAAATGAGAATGCTTAAGGGTCCGCCTCACCTGGGTGGCAATGCTCCATGCAAGGGTCTGCAGTAATCCAGGATACGCCGACACTATGAAAGTTAAGATCAAGTATTAGCATTCGTTTTAAAGCTTTTTCCCCGAAATTATGAGTTTTGAGTGTACAAAATATCAGTTGAAAGAAGGCCCGTTGTTTAGCGTTGTTGCATGCGTGGTGTCGTGTGTCTTTATGCAAACAAATTCCTCTAAGGCGAACTCTTAAGATTTGTCATCTCATTTCTTAAAACTCCTTTGGTAGGATTTTGAAGATCAAAAATGCGGTGTGGTCATGCAAAAGAATTATGAATAATTACACACTTTTCTGTAAACCGTGCCCATGTGGAGTAAAAACTAAACACAGATTTGTAATCCATTAAATCATCAGAAACCTTCTATTCGCAATAGCCACCTGGTGTGCCACAAGGTTCAGTCTTTGGCCCGACACTTTTTGAAAACCGTAACTAAGCTCTTAGGCGCTTGAAACCATTCAAACACTTGGATAACCATATCCAACGTGTATTGCTCTCCGTCACAGAAGTCTTAGTATAAACTTTATCCATAGTAAAATGAAAAGAACAGCATATTATGGAAAAAATATCCTTGACAAGTGCACTTTGGCGGCTGAGAGCTGGTGTGGGCGGCTCGAAGGTCGGTCGGGTGCAGTCTAGGTATTATAATAAAGTATATCTGTAGCCAAGAATGGCAGCTGTACGGTACTCAATATACAGGAGTTGCAAAGGGAATAGTGGGATGTGGAGAATCGCGCTTGTTGGCTGTTTAGTCTGTTTAAACGGTATTGGTGTTAAAGGGGCACACATTTTGAACCATTTCTGAAATCTCTTCACTTGATTTATGAACCAGCACCTCACCTTTTCAAATAGGTAAATCACTAAATCACCAAATCACTATTTGAGATGCCGACCACTCTCATGAGGGTATTTTAAGGCAAATATGTGGTGAAGGATGAGTGATGAGTGGTAGTAATGAGTTATGAGGTGTAGTCTTATTACAAACTAAGGCCGACTCTTCCTGAGAATGGGTCATTAATTAATAGCCCAATGACCATTGGACATACAAGGACCAACGGCTTAACGTGACTTCCAAACCACGCAGGTGATGGTCTGATATGTCTAAACGATGGTGGGAGTTGATGCGGGTATCATCAGATGATCACTGAGACTATCTGATCCGCTTTAGACCTATATCATACTCAAAACCTGACTTCCATGAAGCTGGATTACAGGACCATGCCACGAGTCCCTGCAGTCAGGTACTTTTTGACCAAACGTTTACTTTCAAATAAATTATATTATTTTTAATAATAGAACCAAATATAAGAAAATTTAAAATACATAAGTAGGCCTACTCTTCAGGTTTAACAATGGTTTATTTCGCTCTCTGTTTTAAAATTCAATTAATAAATATTGTATTACATCAAACATTTTGTAAAAACTGTACCACCATCGTAAAATTAGTTTTTTCTAACATTGTCTATGTTCTAACATCGAAGCATCAATCAAACGTAGAGTTTTCAATTTTCATTCGACTCATGAAAAACTCCAGCCCTACTGTCAGTAAAGGAGTGTCGCGTTCTACCAACTGGATGCGTAAACTTATCTGCAATTGTTTCATTCGAATTTCGAATGCCTTTAGAACCTGTAATCGAATTTGGCAACCTGTTGACTAACTGAAGTCCTTCCTAGAGAAACTTACTTTCTCTTATTGGGTCGCATTTTGATATCTAAAAATGGCTTGTTTCCAAAATGTAGATGCAAGGCAATACCAAAGATTTCAAATTTTGAAATGCTGGTCTGTACGACTCGCTTCTACGGAATTCTACGGAATGCGATGGTTCGAACTGTTTTTTTAGGGTGAATGATTAATATTCTATGCACTAAATTTTCTCGAAAAAAAAAATCCAATTGCTATTTCCATAAACAATAAAATACTCAAAAACAGTAACTTAAACGAACAATTTTGTGGTTCTTTCACCTCTTACAAACCGATATTGCCGAGCACAAAGCGGCTCAGCTGATCTTGAATATTAACCGCGGAGAGCGGAGAGAGCTCGGCAAACACCAATCAAGCACACTTTTATCTTGGCTTCTTCCGGCCCATCGACTCTGAATACGTGGAGTGCAATTTCCTGTTTTGTTCTTCAAGAGCGGCCCGCTCGAATGCGCCCTAAAGAACTGTTCAAATAAAGGGAGGTGAAATCAATCGGCCACAAAAAGCTGTCGGAACAGAACACCCACCAGATGATGCGCAATGTGGGACAACAATATGCGCAACTGTGCGTGCGCGTGTGTTAGGGTCTACCGCCGCGATACTCGGGGTTGATCGCCCGTGGAGAATTTGTAGTTTGTTTGCTGTTTTCTTTCACTCGAGTGAAGATTGGGAATTGATACGGGCTGTTGTTGCTGTATTGGGCGACTATGAATGGCTTTATTTTACTGTCGGGAATTCTTTGGGGGTTTTCGTGCACCTGGATGTGGTTTATAAACGTTTTAGTATGCCTTGAGAGTGCACACGATGTGTCACCCGTCCCATGAGAACAACGTAAAACTAGTATTTTCTTGAGGCACCTTACGCCTACAACTTTTATCAGATTAAAAAAGGTTTCAATAGGACACGAACATGTACTGCAGCGACTCCGCTGACCACTATTTTTAAATGTCTATTAGTTTAATAGTAAAAGTAAGAAATTCAAATACAACATTTTGTCAATTTTCATGTTTATGTCACGGTCTTATAAATGAGAAAATGGAAATTCGGCTCAGCGGAATCTCTAATACATGTAATACACTTCAAAACAGAGTTTAGTTCACAAACAGTAAACCTGTAATAATGTGCATAAAATCCGTAGAAAATTCAAGCATGAGATATATCAAGAAGATGCATGTTTTTACGTTGTTCTTATGGGACAAAACTTAAGGTTTTGTCTTCTACTACGCACTCTTAAAAACTATTTTCCAGCTGTTGATCAAGAAGTTTTGTTTAGAATTTCTATTAAAAGTATATTCCACTCCCTGTGGTGTGGAAGTCACGTTAAACCGTTGATCCACATTATCGATTGTTGGGCTATTAATTAATGACCCAATCTGGAAAACAGTCGGCCCTGGTTTGTATCAAAACACTCATCACACTCTCCCTTCATCCCATATTCAACTTAAAATACCCTCTAGAGTGGTCGGTGTCTCAAGACAAAGTATCAAAGTACACCTTGAACATCTAACAAAAATCATCGACACTCCGTTTCGCCCCACCGGCCCGGCGGACAGCGCGGCGACACGCAGCTAGGGGTCTGATACAAGACCCATGTCGTTAGGGGGGGAGGTTAAGCCCCTTATCACCCCCCTGCAGCTCGCACTGTGACTTGATGTTTTTATCAGCCCCAAACACCTCCGTCCAAACTGCCTGTCATCATCACAATACCCGAGTGTTTGTTTGCTACAGATGTCCACGGTGACGGTTTCGAGACGGGTCCAGAGGGTGAAAAGTGGAGTTGGAATTGAATTTTGTGAATGAGTTCTGGGCGGTGAAAGCTGAAATATTTTATTTTGTGAAAGAGAATTGGTATGCTTGAACGACATTGGATATGCAACGAATGTTTAATTGTTGTTTCGGTGAGTGTTTCTGTAGGTTCTTTGCGATGTACAGGGGGTTTAAGGTGAATATGGGATGATGGTAAGTGTGATGAGTGTTTTGATGGATGATGAGATGTAGTCTTGTTACAAACTAGGGCCGACTGTTCCCCAGGTTGGATCATGAATTAATAGCCCAACAACTAATGGAATGGACCAACGGCTTAACGTGACTTCCAAACCACTATTCGTGTCAGATACTTTAGGACATTTGACTCTTAGGCTTTCGCGACCGGTGCAACCACTATAGTCTTTTTGACTTGGTTCACACCGAGTCGAAACTTCATATTTCGATGTCGTTGTGGAGTACCATCTTAAGTCACTGATTGGCTGAAACCAATCACCCAATCCGATGACTGAATATACAACACAGCGAGGCTGAAATATTTCAGGCTAATTATGAAGCTTTGACGCGGAGTGAACCGGAATAACTAGATTATACTTTAAGACATTATTCCTGAGGCCGAATTAAGACAGCATATCGTATTTGTATTTTTGTCCGTACACCCGCCATTTTGTTTTAATGATTTATCAATGACTACCGGTACTTACTTGGAACTCTTAAATATGGAAAATTGTATTTAATTTAAAGACACGTGAGTACAATTGGTTAAATCTTTCAAATCAAATATCAAAATTCAGAAAATCCACGTTAATTTTTTTAAAGGTTTAAAAGTTTGTCTTGTTTAACAAGGCAAAGTTATGATTACAAAGTCCTCTCTACCACTCAACCTTAACCTTTACCTAGCGTTACCACATAATAACTTTACTAAATGTTGTATATGGTGCTTGACTGCGAGGATGAACCCGTGCCAGCGAAGCGATAACCCCCCGGAGTCGCGCACGGTTCCAACCCGCTACGGGTCCGATTCTACTATGACTTCAATTTTCATTAGGAATTTGTTTTCATCCAAAACTATTTGGTAAGCCCAGCACATTCCGGAATGTCGCCTCCTATGACTCACGCGGACAGGTAGGTCCCTGATTACGAGCCGCGGTACCTTGGACCCCGGGAATATCTAATTTATATACCGGTAGCTTTGTTGGCGTGTCGAGGCGGCGGAATTTATCGTCCTGGCCAGATGTTCACCGGCTCACAACGACACCTCCTTAGCTCCAAAACATCTCTACACTTGGCGAGAATTTCCAACTCAGGTAGCCGCTCCGCTGCCAGTTCACTACTGGTTTTGCTGGCAGTGTACGTGTACGTGAGACCGGGCTACAAGAGAGAATTTTTTAATCGAATTTCCTTCGGAAAAATGAGATATTCAAACCCTCAGCATGAGCACCGATCCTGACCCCCAAAACACGTTTGAGCATTTCTTTCAACACTTTATATATATATGTATGTGCGTACTCTCTACAGGTCGCATTTCTAGCCCGATTTCCATGAAATGGTATAAATGTTCCTTTTGTAAATATCCCGGTCAAGTTCGTTGGCCAGCAAAATCAGACTAGCTGAACCTCTTTTTGCGGAGGACTTTTCACCAAAAATGCGTTTTATTATTATTAAAATAGTAAAATGCCTCCGATTTTAGCGAAATTTGAACTGAATATGCATTTCGGTATTATACATCGATATACTAAAAATTATGAAAATCCATTCTGACATTTCAGAAAGGCGACCAAAAAGGTGATTTTTTACAACAGCGGAATGAATAGTAAAATTTGAATGACATTTGAAATGTGTAATAACTTGAAGGTATGTAATAAAGCAAGATGTGTAAACGAATATGTAGGTCTGTGGCCGAAGGCCGAAGCGATGCTGTAAACGGAATTAGAGTAACAAATTGCAAAGGAAATTCGGTTAACTCATACCAGCGTGTCGGCTTAGTTTGTTAATGAAGTTACAAGGTTGAAAATTTCTGTAAAATTTATCGGCGGTGGATTACTGAAAAATTAACACCCTGTAATTTCGCAGACAATTGGCTACGGTGGGCCTTTATATACATGATTAAACTTATGTCTTGTTTATCTTACGTGAATGATTATGTTGATCCTCAGAACGTCATATCTTCAAGGCGGAGAAAGGTGTTCTCTTGGGTACATTACCTAAAAAAAACATGAATTTAAAATATTTCCAAGTGCCCTCACACATTAAATAAAAGCATGTGACCAGTTTATGTTTCCATAGCCTAACCTTAAAGTGTACTAATAAGTTATTGTTACGTTATTCAAAAATTCCTACTAACCTCTTTTCCTCAAAATTATTAAAGATCCGAACTGGTGACCCCAGATTGGCGAGGCTTGCAGTAAAGAAAGGTAAAGTTTGTCTTGTTTAACGAGGCGAAGTTTAGGACTACGAAATCCTCTCGACCACTCAACCTCGACCTTTACCTAGCGTCACTGTATAGTCACTTTACACATTGCAAGTGGTGACTGCAGGGATCGAACCAGCGCCACGGAGTGATGCTCCGGAGATACCACACCGCCACGGATCTGCTAAAGTACTACTCTCCCTGCGCCTTATGCTCTGTTTAAAGTGCTTTCCTACATTTGTTCAATACTTCACCAATTTCCCGCATTTGTTCTTCAAGGCACGAGCAACCCGGCCTTCAGCAAGCATCCAGAAATAATCACCCGTGTCAGACAGCCGAGCGACAGCCCTCTAAAAGCGAAATCACTTATCCCAACAAGTAGCAGACTGTGCTTATTTTTCAATCCCGATGTAATTTGACACCCTCCCGTCAGGCTGAGAGCCCCCTTCCCCCCGGGGGGAAAATAAGCAGAATAATCCCTTCCCCCGCAATAATGAATTCATTGCTCCCCCGCCCCCGCCCCTCTGGCCGTGGCTCCGGGTTTATCGATAATGTGTACGGCAACACCACCGCACTCGCACTCCAGTTGTACGCAGTATTGACATTTCCCCCGTGAATAATTTACCCGTGTTTGTTTACATCATGAAAAATTCACGTGGCGCATTGCATCGGTTCGGGTTGTTGAGGTCGCTTTGATTTCACTATCTGATGTCGTGTTCGGTGATAAAATGACAGTTGCGCTGTTGAAATCTGAGTTGTTGGCTTGACATAGCATGTTAATCTCGCAATGGTTTTATGGAAGTTATAAATAAATAAATGTTTTATTCCATAGACAATATACATTGATTGCATTGGAATCGTCAGTTATTCTGAAAGCTACAATTTTGACACTCATACTTACATCGAGATCTCATTCATACATACAATATTTACAATCATTCTGGCTCATTCATTCGAATTCTCCCACTTCAGCTTTCGAAGGCCGGTAGCCATTTCTCACTAGGTCTCCCATTGATGTGCCAAGAACTCGTCTGAACTATAGAAAGTGTTCGCGGTCAAAACTGCTTTCAGACGAGACTTGAACGCCTGTGGCGTTGAAGCACCTTTTATCGAATTTGGTAATATGTTGACAAAACGGGCTCCTGCCTGAGAAGGCAAACGCTCGTAAACCACCGTTCTGTGTCGCCCAGTCCGGTAGTTTTCCCTGCCTCTAGTTTCATAAGAGTGTAAGTCTACACCTCTTATGGGATCGCATTTGGTTTTGAAGAAAACGCATGTCTCAAGAATATAGAGACAGGGAAGGGTCAACAGATTGAGACTTTTGAATGCTGGTCTGCACGACTCTCCCCATTGAATTTTTGCAATGATTCGCACTGCTTTTTAAGAATAAAAAGTCTGGAAAGTAAGATTTTGCGCAACCGCCCCACAAAGCGACTCCGTAGGAGAGGTGTGGGTATATTACTCCGTAATACGCCGTCATCAGTACCTGAGTAGGGCAGTATTTGGATAGTTCCCTCAGTACATAAATGCCTGAAGCTATCTTGGAGCATAGACCAGGACCAATTTGGTCCTGGCATAGACTGTCTACATGACAATCCCAAGTCAACCCTCTGTCGAGGTGTATTCCTAGGAATTTAGTTGTGTAGGCTTCTTCGATCTCTCAGTTAACTGTGTTATTGTGGTCATGTTTTGTGAGAAAACAGAAAGGATGTTTCGAGTTGTATATGTGCTTTCGTGAAAAGATGCGAGAAAATTGACTTAAAGCTTAAAAACACTTGTTAAGTCATGTGTATCTCGTTCCACAGCTCTTATAATGTCCGTTTGTTTTATTTTATTTTGCTTGGGTTTGGACATGAGGATGAGTGGACCCTGCAACTGTCATCCTGGGTGAATCCTTCCCTTTTTGTCCAAGGTTGTTTAGTTAGAGGAGTTATTCCTTGTTTTGTTTTTTCAGGAAGCATACAATGTAGTGGTGCCAAATAATGTTACCTTGTTTCAATCACTAAATCACTATTTGAGATGCCGACCACTCTCATGAGGGTATTTTAAGGCAAATATGTGGCGAAGGATGAGTGTGATGAGTGGTAGTAATGAGTTATGAGGTGAAGTCTTGTTACAAACTAAGGCCGACTATTCCTTAGAATGGGTCGTTAATTAATAGCCCAATGACCATCAATTGAAATACAAGGACGAACGGCTTAACGTGACTTCCGAACCACGCAGGTGATGGTCTGATATGTCTAAACGATGGTGGGAGTTGATGCGGGTATCATCAGATGATCACTGAGACTATCTGAGCCGCTTTAGACCTATATCATCCTCAAAACCTGACCTCCATGAAGCTGGATTACAGGACCACGCCACGAGTCCCAGTCAATGTATACAATGTAGTAGTGCCAAATAATGTTACCTTGTTTCAATAGGACTAGGTCTTAGGTTAGTTGTTTACTATAACGTAGTGTAAAGCCCTTTACAATTAACGGGTGGAGTTTCCCAGCTGCCTAAAACGTAGGGAGTAGTTTTCCTTCTGAAGTAACTGGAAAAGTACGAGATAAACAATTTTAAACATTTCTAACAACGTGTACAGTTTTTACTCGAACAGTTGTTGGTACTGGATTGCGAAGACGACGACAACACCTGATTTATGTTCCAAACGAGCAAGAGCAAGCCAAGGGAGAATATCGCAAAGCTCTCCTGATCTCACTTGAACGTTCATCTCTCCTTTTTCAGCTTTACTTAAATCACCTACCGTGGGCGTAGAGAGAGTAGTAAAGGCTAGTGGAAGTCTTAAATTTATACTGTATATCTCCGTGTAATATGTGTACTGACAAATATCAACAAAATATATACAAATTAGTCATTTTTTACAACATTTATAACCGAAGCAACAGGGTCGCGCAGACCAGCTTTCTAAGATTAAATAAATAAATATTTATTGATGTAGACAATAAATTACAATGGAGCAATTACAATGGAATTTAAAACTAAAAACATAATATGTAGTCTTCATTATCCTCTAAATAATGATTGATGGAGTAATGAGTTTTACTTATTAGACATTTTTTAATTCCTTTTGGGATTTCGTCAGGTTGTCTTCAAATTTTATTTCTTGAGGTAACTTGTTAATTAATTTGATAGCGTTGAATTTTGAATGTTTTTCGTAAAAAGTTTTGTTATAAAATATATTTTCTAATGGATTTTTTGGTCTGGTATTATATGTTTTTGATTTTGTAGTTTCAAATGTAAAATATTGTGGATTTTCTTTGACTAATTTTATTGTTTCAAAATATATATGTCTGGTACACTTAAAAATAAAACAGTTAAAAATCTGGTACAGTTCTTCACAAGAGTCTCTAGCATTTAGATTAAAAATTGCTCTAATTGCCGCTTTCTGCAGAATGAATAAGATTTTTAATTCTTCCCCAAATGGGTATAGCATTTTTTAAATTTGAAATGAATAACGAGTGTTAGACGTCCAACAGGATTTCCTTGGAACTAAATTAAATTTAGATAGTCTTTTAATTAGAAATAATGATTTTGATAATTTGTTTGACTTATATTCAACATGATCTTTGTAGTTCATACGTTGATCAATAATTAGTTTAATTACGTTAATCAATCACAAAATCAGCCCAACAGACAGCGTCAAGTTTTTAGGTATTTTTGTTGACAAAAATTAACCTGGAATAACCATATTGATATAATTTGTAAAAGAATGGCTTCTGGGATATTCTTATTGCGAAAACTATCTTCTCACTGCAGCGCAGATGTTTTGAGAATGGTTTATTTTGGTCTTATACATCCCCACATATTATATGGTATAATTTTTTGGGGAACTGCGGGGACACAAAATTTCTAGACTGTTGATTCTTCAAAAATTGGCTGTAAGAATAATCGCAAAACTAAAACCTAGAGAATCCTGTCGAAATGCTTTCAAATCAACCGGAATACTGACAATTACGTCACTTTACGTATTAGAAACTTTAATATTCTGTTTTCCAAAATTTCAATTGGTAGAGTCAAGTCACTCTTATAATACCCGTAGTGCAAACATTTTAAATTTGAATAGCCACCGTTTGGAAATGTTCAATAAATTGCCGATAAATTCTGGTAAAAGATGTTTAACAAATTACCAGAAAACATCAGACAAATTCAAAATTTTAAAACTTTTAAGTGTGAACTAAAGAACTTTTATTGTCAAATTCGTTTTATACAATGGAAGAATTCATGGAAAATGGGCTTTAAATTTTAATTTGCATACTAATATTTTTTACCATATAGCTGAAGATGTTTTAGCTATCTTTTCTTACCAGTGGTAGTAGATTTTGTGTTTTTTTGTTATACTATATAGTTAATTTGTTGTCAACACAATTGTTAAATATTGTATATTGACAAATAAACTTACTTACTTACTTAATCCTAAATAGGTGACATTTTTACTGTCCGTTAAATCTTCTTTTGAATATTTATTTTAATCTGATTTGTTAAGTTGTTTTTATTTGTAAAAAAATGTATATATTTAGTTTTTGACGAATTAATTTTGAATCCATTATAGATTTGCACGCACTTCTAAATTTAAACCTGTCGACATTATCTGACCATACTACTTGTGCCACAAAAACGCACTTATATAAATGGTTGATAGAAGCCACGGCCGCCAGTGAGAGGAGCAAGCACCTGTGTGGTGACCAGGTGTGCTGCGCATGCGTACACCGCGCAGTCGGGGGCCCGCTCCCACTCACACGATTTAAATATTCCACCACTTTGAAATTACACTTTACACTTGACTAAGTGTCGTGTTCTTTACTTCAAAGTGGCGTCGGTAGCCTTGCATCGTACCTTGACATATCGAAGCGGTGGGCTAAATCGATTGGAAGCCGATTTCACTAAATAACGTCGAATCTGAAAGCATATTTTGTGTTTCCTTCCATTAGGCTTCACATATTTGTAATAAAATATAGCAAAAATCGCATTCAATTACCGTAAACATGAGCCAAGGTACACATAAAAACATAAGGTAATCAAAATTAACTCTGCTTTTGCGGCCGGTGTCACAACTACAATCTAGTTCTTCCGGTTCACACCGCGTCCAAACTTCATAATTAGGTTGACCTAAACTAATTATGAGGTTTGGACGCGGTGTGAACCGGAAGAGCTAGATTATAATAAAAATTAAATCAGTCAATAGTATTAATAAACACATTATTATAACGAGTGCCGTATACCATTATTATCGAATTATTTTGGATATTATATATTCATTGTTATAGGCCTACTAATGAATACAAAATCGAGTATCGTCAGATGTCTATACATATAAATAAAATTATACGTTTATTTGTACATTAAAATGAATTTTGCAAAGACCAAAACTGACGTCAAAAGGTTTTAGTCTGTCTGTAACGTTTTGGAACGCTTATAACTCAAAATTAGTTGAAGTTATGGTGGTGAAATTTTATTTAAGTGTTAAGCCCACTACGCAGTGTGTGTTTAGCTATATTTCATATCAACACAACAACCTCAAAATAAACGGCAGGGGACCAGAGTGGGCTGTGAAAACGTTATTTTGGAGCAGTGGCGCGCTCTTCAGTGTGTCAGCTGAGTTAGTACCCCCACACAGGGTCACAGGGTAGTCAGAACTCATCTTGATGTTGGCTTGGAAGGGTCTATTTGTTCTACGTCAGTCACTGTCTCAAAGCAATGACATTCTGTTCCTCTGTAATAAAATAATACGAACATTCCTACCTTTCCCACGGGGGTGGGAAGACATCAAATGTTGTGCATAGGAGGTTCTCCAGTAAAAGCACCTCCAACTGGCACCTCCAACTGGCATCAGCCAAGAGCAAGCGCGACTTGACACTGACAGCGCGAGTTGCAACCGTGTTACATTTTAACCAGCTGTTAATTAGGCTCCTGCATTGCTGCCAACAGCTGCACCATTACCAACTCGCCACCTCGAGTAGACTATATGAAGTGTAATTACACGTCAGACATCGAGGAATCAGATTAACCTGGACAGGTCAGCTGCTACTTAAGGTGCAAGTATTGAAAAGGTGTGTTGAAAGTTGAAAGGGTAATTAGTTTCTGAGTCGAAAACAAATATTGTGACAAACAATCTTTTTGGAAAAGAACAAAACAGATTGTTGCCAGCTGGGGTAAAGGTGGCAATTAAAATTAAAGTGCGCAATTAATACAGGGTGCGCAGTTCGGACATCGACAAAAAATGACGATGCAGTCTGACTGATGACTACGGGTGTAAACATTAAACTTATTATACGTATACATGCTCCTTTAATCGACAAAATCCAATCAGCCAGACCAAGATGGCTGACCGGATTTCGTTGGCTTTTGGTACACGTGTTGGATATGATGCCATCATTGTCTATACAGTACCAAGTTTAATCGAAATTGAATCATAGATTGCTTAAGGTCCCATTTTAAGGGGAAGCCTTCTCCAAAGATCATTTCCAGTCGACCGATTTTGCTGATTAACGAACTTAACCTAGAGATTTACAAAAGGAACGTTTGTAACAAATTTCATGAAAATCGAACAAAAAACCTCTACACGTACATAGTCTTTTATTATATATACTTTCGGCGTTTGACTCAGGAGGTGTTAGGAAGCTCAAAGCTGAAACCCGTTTTGTCCTACAACGTTTCGTTCCCATATTCGATAAAAATGAACAGCTCTATTTTTAAAGAAACTCTATAATAATGAGCTGCTATTGATATATTAAATGATCTAAAGGTCGTAGATAAAAATAGGCTAGAAATAAATAATGGTTCTATAAAAAAAGGCAAAGACCTAACTATGAAAATAAAACCGCACGAACCACAGATCCAAGGGATAACAGGTGGCACGAGCAACTAATAGAGTTCTAAGTATCTCCCCTAACCCCAAGCAACAAACAAAGTAATAATGGTTTAGGGAATAGCCAGAGAGTCCTGAGGGATCACAGGGAGGTCCTGGGGGATGGGGAACACATGTAGGGGGGAACTATGATTAGAGCCCGTGAACCGTGAAATAGCCCGTCTTTGCGGTGACGTATATTGTCAAGTATTCAGAGGGTAGATAGGCTATACGTATTATTGAATTAAATATTGCGTATGAATTTTAGAATAGCTTCCTATTATTATTATTGATGGCCTATATGAAGACCCGATTTTTTACGTGCAGTGTTTGTTTACGTGTGTGTTTTCAGGAATAAAAATTGTCTTGATGTCTTTTTTTTACTAAATTTAATTTTACCATTTTATAATATGATACTCAATATTAGGTGTGCCAATAAGTTTCGAAACAACTGTCATAAGCTTCTCAAGTGATCAATTTTCTAGAGTTAAATAGTACAGTGAAGGAAGTAATATCCATAACTAGTTTCAATCCTTTATAAAAACACTAAATAAATTGTGTAAATTCGTTATTTTATTGTGTGTCTAATTTATAAATAGTTTATAACGATATATTCATGATCGAGCTAATATTAGCTATTATTAGGCCTACTCCAGTGTCAGAGATTTTATTATTGCTCAATCAATTGAATGCAATCAGCTTAGTTTCAATGTCAACACAATGTAAATTATAAACTAACTTCGAACAATTAATGTAAATTATTGTTGAAGGAGTTTTCCTGCTTTCTACTGGTGCTATTTCAGTAAAACAAAGACACAACAATATAACTTGTCTTGCCATTGGTTCAGAAGTTGCGTTGTTAAACAAACTTTTAGAAATGCCACCCTCAGAGTTATACTTGGGTAAATTGAGAAAAATATTTTAGCCTGAGTATTTGAAGTTATAAAGTACAAAGAAACCCGTAAAGCTCCCTGGATACCACTTACGCTATTATAATGTACTACTTCCGGTCAACACTGCGTCAAAACATCATAATAATTAGGTTGAAATATTTCGAACCCGCTTTGGAATACCATTTTCATTCTTCAGCCACTGATTGGCTGAAACAAATCCAGTGTTTCAGCCAATCAGTGACTGAAGATATATAGCATTCCACAGCGAGACCGAAATATTTCAACCTCATGATGTTTTGACGCGGTGTGAACCGGAAGAACTACATTGAAGTTGTAACACCGGCCGCACAAGAATACAAGATCCTTATTTTCCATTAAATATTACAACGCAATGCAATAGGCATCGTCGTTCTAAAGTTTACAGCTTATTAAGTTTCATAAATCTATATCACAGGTATTACACTCTAAAATAGTCTTTGTTTGAATAAAAAGCTTTTTGTTTAAGCCACTTGACGATAACATTTTTAAATCTATTGTATAATACACATCTTAATATTTTCAGCTATTGTATGATACATTAATAAAAACGTACACCAAACTAACCTCATTCAACAACTCCTTTACGAATCGTTCGGGAGTGGATCAACACAGAGCCGACCAACTTATGGCCTACTTTTGAATGTCATTCGAAGAAAACGCACTCACTATAAATCAATTTCCATAATTAAAACCAAACTAATGCATTAAGGGAGCTGGGACAAGTGATTAGAGCATTAAGTGGCCGTGTCTGTCACACAAAATCACGTGTTTCGGGCGACGAAGCGAAGGACAG
Organism: Matsumurasca onukii; assembly: GCA_018831715.1. Lineage (NCBI taxonomy): Eukaryota > Metazoa > Arthropoda > Insecta > Hemiptera > Cicadellidae > Matsumurasca > Matsumurasca onukii. Next base: position 21,054,154 of record CM032065.1, read on the forward strand.
TTTCTGGAAGTGTCGTTTATCCAAGAGAGATCAAACCTTCTCCATTAGTGACAGAGTGAACCAGTCCCAGTGATACCGCTGGCCAGGAGTTATGTAAAACCTTCTACTTGAGAATTGAATTTGAGGGATTTGAGCATTAAGTGAATTTATTTTAAGATCGACAATTAGTGTGTTTGCCCTTGGTTCGGTTACCGTGGTCGAAAGTCACATCAAAATGTTGGTCCGTTCCATTGGTCGTTGGGCTATTAATTAATGACCCAATTTGGAAGGAACAGTCGGCCTTTAATCAAAGTGTCCAATAAAGACATTTATCTTTTGTCTGAAGCTTTTCATGGGGTTAACTCAGTGGTATAGTGCGTGCTTCGCACCAAATCGGCCCGGGTTCAAGTCCCGGTACTTCAATAACAAATTTGCACGATAGCCACTCCCCGTGGTTTACAAGTCACGTTCCGTTGGTCTACTCCATTGGTCGTTGGGCTATTTAAGACCCAATATGGGGAACAGTCGGCCCTAGTTTGTAACAAGACTACATCTCATCCTGCATCAAAACACTCATCACATTCACCATTCATCACATATTCACCTTTAAATACCCTCTAGGAGTGGTCGGTGTCTCAAATCAAAGTTTTAAAAGTAGCCTTCAGACTGTGAAGAATTATAGGGCCTAAGCCAATTCGGTCGGAAAGATATGTCACATATGGGTTAAGGAATTTGGATTTCTACATGATCTAAAACTTTGGGGAATTTAATATACTCAAGAAGTGCGATAATGACTCAACTAAGCTTTTTTGTTGCGCATATCTTAATGTTTAAGAGGGTTCGTCCTTTTTGGTATTTGATTCTTTTTGGTTATTGGCTGCAGTGGTTGAATTATTCCCTTGTATTCTATTTCTATTAAAAAGCTACAATGTGAGGAGAGTAAAATTCAGGATTTGTGTAGAGCTAAAAGTAAAGAGCCTAATAGTGCTAGAATCTAACCTTAAAACTTGAAATCTAAAGACAAAATGCCACGGTTTTCAATTTTTTAGTTCTAAAAACTATGTATAGCGCTTTTTACGCTAAATTTTAAGGTTTATAGAATGTGTATAGGGATTTAGCTCATGTAGAATCGCTGAGAATCGAAACAACTCGAATAGGAATATGTAAACTGTAATGTACCACAAGGGTCAATCTTAGGTCCTTTACTTTATCTAGTTTACCCATAAAAAGTCCATTGGCGCTATATTTGGCTTATCGTTCAACTTGTTTTAAACTACCAATTGTTCAAAAATTTGAAGAGAAACATAGTTTGTAGTCGAATCTTACATTTCGAAAAGATATTTAATATGCCCCGGTTCTCATGTGATTAAAGAATTCAATCAATCGAACCCTATTGAATAGTCACCCGTCAGATCCCAAACTTATCACACACAGGAAATGAAATTCAAACTACTCTTCTCTTCCGAAATAAAAACACCACTTCTCACGCTTGTGATTATAACACATCTGGGTTTCTTTCAGTCAACTCGTGGAGGACGAGCAAAGAAGGAAGATTGGAAACGATAACATCTAGAGATGAATCCCATTAAATTCCGGACTCGGTTGGAAAAGTGAGGTTAGGTCGGCCAGGTGTTGAGGTTATGTTATGTATGAATGAGTCGATCCCGCCATAACAGTGACACCTGTCAAATGCGCTGCCACAGCTTGCTTGATACCATCTATTAGTCGATCAGCTGATGTCTGCCACGGCCATCTGGATTATTGGTTTATATAATTTGTCCACGACAACCTTATACTGTATGCGATTCGGGGGGTTTAAGTGCTGAATGATGTAGCTGACCGAAAATGATATGACCTAGTGCAGTAGTGTTCTATAGCTTCAATAAGTTGAAATATTAGTACGAAAGTTTTTTATCGTGTTTGGGTGTATAAGAAGAACACGTCGTTTTGGGATCTGGTATCTGATTCCGTCTTCTCTTCATGTGAAAGTAATCTAGATCATAACGCAAAACATTAAGAAATTAGCTAGCCTAAAAGTAACCAGCGTAATCTGATCAGTCACCCACCACCGATCAACATAAGTTTTCTCTTCTGCAAAATCGAAAAAACACTAAATCGATTGGAAACTGTACATAACGTAAGTTTAGTGGTTAAAATATAGCGCATAGATTATGTACATGGCGAAAAAGACAGTTTCGAATCGAAATCCAGGCCTCTTTACGTTTAAGGTTTTTCGTTTGAGGCCTTCCCCAGTAAAATGTATCGAATTCAAACTTGCTATTTGCCTAGCGTCTACTACCACTACTACTAGCTGCAGCAACGTAGTACAGTAGTAGCATCACTACAGTAGCATGCTCGTGCGTGCAAGCATGCCTGTGACAGCACGTATGATACTCAATGTTATCACGTGATCACCGAAGCACGGTGTGCGCACTGCGCAGGCCTGGTAGCCGCTAAGCCAGATTTAACACCTTGCCGGCGGTTTGTTCTTTTTCAACTGTCAGACGACTAAGTTTAGCAGTTATACAATCATCGAGTAACCAGTCTCGTCTTGTAGTCAAGAAACGCAAAACTGCGTCCGTCTAGCTCGACGATAACCAAAACACAGTTTTCACCTGAAGATGGGGTCAGATTCCAAATTTTGAAACGTCGTGATTTTCTTGTTCACTAAAACCTATGAAAAACTTCCGTAATAATATTTCAATCTCGGAGATTCTACCATCGTCAACAACAAAGTTAAAAAAAGACCCAAAACACACCCACAAAATCCATCCAGCGAGGTTTCTGGTCCTGATGACGTGCTTCTCGTTTCCTATTGGTGCTTTTGAATTTGTCTATCTATGTTATAAGATTATACTATATTAAAAGATAATTGTTATCTGATATGTACGATGGTGGTCGAATCTGTACAACAGCTTGAAATAGAAACGCATGAAATGCTTCATCAGCTCATGAAAGCTTTGAGATTCAAGATCATCAGATTTTTATTAACTATTCTGAAGGTTTATAGTTGTATTGATGTTAGTCTAGAGGGGATTATCGGAAATATATTATAGTACTCGTAAGTAACATAGTAAGTACAGTAACTCGAAATACTCTTGCTTAATGCGTACAGGCTATTGTTTTCTGTTTTTCGATGCTCTCTTGTAATTAAATCCAGGTTCAAGAACAGCGTTCAGTCTCCCTTTAGGATTTTGTAAAACAAAAATATAAAAATTTCAACTATCATAATAAGTAGACAAGTATTTGTTTCTACGCAATAACGTATGTTTATTTTCGGGTTATATCACTATATCACTATTTGAGATGCCGACCACTCTCATGAGGGTATTTTAAGGCAAATATGTGGTGAAGGATGAGTGTGATGAGTGGTAGTAATGAGTTATGAGGTGTAGTCTTGTTACAAACTATAAGGCCGACTCTTCCTTAGAATGGGTCATTACTCATTAATTAATAGCCCAATGACCAATGGAAATACAAGGACCAACGGCTTAACGTGACTTCCGAACCACGCAGGTGATGGTCTGATATGTCTAAACGATGGTGGGAGTTGATGCGGGTATCATCAGATGATCACTGAGACTATCTGAGCCGCTTTAGATCTATATCATCCTCAAAACCTGACCTCCATGAAGCTGGATTACAGCCACGAGCCCCAGTCAAAATTTAAAAAATGTTTACTCTTCCTCATGGTTATTTCTGTTCTCACCTGAAAACGGAATCAGATTCCAGATCCCGAAACGTCATGTTTTTTGTTCACTTAAAACGATGGACAAAACCCTTAATAATATTTCAACTTCCGGTTATTTCTTTGGCTAAAACCACATAAATAATAAGTGACGAATCCGTTAAATGAATCCTAGTCTTTAGGATGTAAAGAAATTCAATCAAGTGAACTATAACTAAATAACTATTTCATCCCACCAACTTGAGCAGCTCTTTAAACCGCACAACATCCTAAGAGCAACGCTCCCACAGTAGCACCAACGTGACAACAACAAAACCTGCAAAACAAAGTCTTCACCGCTACAGCGCGCAGAACAGCGGGAACATACAGAAGATGACACGGAGTTGCTTTAAGCCGCATTAATTCTAACACCTGCCCACTCTCGGCCCGTAAATAAATTGGAAAACGTCGCTCGGCCCGTCAGCCCGTACATCAGCGCCCTTGACAGTGTGGATATAAGTTACGCGCTGTGGTGTCGGTAGCCCCTGACCCTCTCTCCTTCCCGCCACGGGTAGTCACACTGGTTGCAACAGGAAATGTTGTTAGAAATTGATTTTCAAGTCCGGAATCCATTGGTATTGGGTGTGAAATCAGTTTTGAAAATGGCGGGAGTAACTATGACTTTTGACGAATAGATGAGAAAATATAAAAGCCGTCGATGTTTTGCATTTATACTATATTTTTTATTCAATGTGGTGAAGTGTAAGAAAGTAAATATTGATAACCAAATGTGCGTAGTTTTCAAGTGTGATTCCCCGAAGCTCTAAAACCTCAAGTTTAGGTACACGCCGTTAGCTATTTTTTGGCATATAGCTCTCAAATTTTTACCTCTTGTAAAGAATGTATATGGCTACATTTTAGAGCAACTTGAATGTATGTAACCTCTCTCTCAGAAAAATAGGGGTGTTATAATAAAGGAAAACAAGTCAAACAAAATCTAAAATGTTTTAAAGTTTTGAAAGACAGGTTTCAAAACCAAAATTAGTTGGTCCACCATGGTCCACGCAAAGGTCTATTTTGTTTTGTTTTTGGAAGCTCTATGACAAATACTTTAGAAGTAGTGTGTACCTGGTACTTGCAAATTTAACATGCACGGTTCAGGGATGACCCTACTCCCTTAATGTACACTATATTACTATTTTCGTTAATATTGTGTAGTGAGTCTTCCCTGGTGGTGCAGGTAGCGGTGGAATTCAGCCTTTCTCTGGGGAGACTACTGAGGCGGACCCTTAATCACTATTAGGCCGATATTGTGTAGTGAGTTCCTCCCTGTTGGCGGCGGTGGTGGGAAGGCGATGTTTCTCCATGGTTTTGTCACGCGGATTCGGAAGGTCGTAATGTAGCGGCGATGTAGGTGCGCAGGCGCAGTAATCCGCGAGGAGTGCTACTGTGTCACGCATGCGCACCTCGCGGTCACGTGACCGGCGGCCATCTTGCCGTGTCTGATCCTGTTACTGCACGTGTTGAGAGGTGTATACTACTGCATTTATGATCGTATTCTGGTGTAGCGTAGTAACTTGGTATAAACAACTACGCCAGCGAACCTAACATGTGTATCAAAAATCACTTAAGTTTAGCCAGACAAAGATGGCGGGAATACGTTTTTCGCCATCTTGGTCTGGCTGTTAGGGAAACTCCGTCAGAAGAAATGTATTAGGATTCACGGTAGCGCTTGTGGCTACACCTCGTGTTTTGTTATTATTATTATCGAATTTCTTTTGGAAAAATGAGATATTCAAGCCGTCAACATGGTAAGACCCAGACCCAGGACCAGGAAATGAGCACCGATCCTGACCCTAGAACAAGTTTTGAGCATTATTACAAAGTCTTCATATGCATATGTGTGTCATCTCTACATGTCGCATTTTTGTCCGATTTCCACCAAATTTGGTAAAAATGTTCCTTTTGTAAATATGTTGGTCGAGTTCGTCAACCAGCGAAATTGGGCTTCCGGAACCCTCCATTTGGGGGGACTTTTTACACAAAAATAATTTTTATTATCTAAAATAAGTTTTGTTAAAATTTGAAATAAATAGATATTTAGTTTTTTATTATACATCAATATACCAAAAGCTATGATAATTCATCGAGTCGTTTTAAAGTGGCGGCCAAAAAAGTGATTTTTACTCAGCAACGGAATAAGTAGTCTGATTTTATTGAAATTTAAAAGTTGTTTAACTACATTTGTAAAAACTGTAGTTAACACACACTACTTTACGGTGTGGTAATGCCACAATGTATGTAGTAGCGAATGATATATTGCACTGTGTATTGTTCAGAGTTACCAAGACACAACAATGCCCTTGTCACATGTTCTGATATACTAATTACTTTACATCCGCTCACGCACACGTAACTACGACTGTGCTGTGCTCACACCTGTGCGCGAGGGCTGGAGGAGTAAAGTTATAACGATAGGGGAGAGCAGTGGGGACACGCAGCTAAGAGCTAAAGCGACGCTGGCGTGAGTGAAGCGAATTTTCTTATTACTATAGAGGTTACGAGGCTGTGTGAGCTACAAACACATTTTACTACATATCATGAAGGAAAACTTATTTCAAATTTCATTAAAATCGGACTACTTATAACGCTGTAAGTAACAGAATACCGCGCAAAAATCACTTTGTTGGCCGCCATTTTGAAACGTTAAATTGATGTTGTGATATTTTTAGTACATTGATGGATACCATAAAAATACATATTTACATATGTCAAATTCGACATGAAATCTGATGACATTTATTAAGAAGGACACTCTTCAAACCAAATAGTATTTAAGAAACAGGCATTTCTACCCAAAGTGCCAAATTATCCACCACAACCCAGAAACCTTGTAGCTTGGGTTTAAAGTTTTAATGAAAGTTGAAGAAGGAAAGAAAGCTACGATAAACCACCACTAACAAAACCAACCGGCATAGTTAACTCAAATCACAAGTCATAAAAAGTAAACCAATCTATAAGCTGATATGCCGAAAGGTAGGGGCAGCTTCCAAAATGTATTAAAAAAACCCTACAAACATATATACATTTGTATGTAAATTGTTGAAAAAATGCTCAGAACGTGTTCTGGGGACAGGATTGGTGCTCATTTCACGGTCCCGGGTCTGGCTCCTACCATGCTGACAGCATGAATATTCCTTTTTTCCAAAACAAATTCGCTAATAAGAGAAAGTTTTGGCGAAAACAACAAAAATTTGAGGTTGTTAAAATTAATGTTTTGGTCTGTATTTCGTGTAATTTATTAGCAAATCAAACTGGTTTGCGAGTAACTGGCACGAAATGCCAGAGTTATATCACAATTCTTCCAAAGATAATGTTATGGTAAGTAGATTGCGCATGGATGGCTGTCTACATAATTGCAGCAGTCCAAGCACAGATAGAGCTGCGATGGCAATCTTTTAAGAGTCTCAAGTAGATTCACAGACGCACGCGCAAGCTCAAAACCGCACGATGTAGTCACATTTGAGTCATCGACATCGGAAAAACTCGAGCATATGGAGCCGAGGAGCGAGAAAGACGGTGGGAGATGGCAGCGTTCACAGCGCTATCTGTGATTGGGCTGCCAAACTTTTGTATTGATTTTATTGCCTCAACCATGGCATCTATGCACAATTTACTCACTATAACATTATCTTTGCTTTTTCGTATACGGTATCCCACTTGAATTTTGAAAAAATACTTGTTTCTTAAATGTGGTCAATAAAGCAGTGTAGGGTTAATAATTTCCAACGTTTGAACACTTTTCCATTGCACCTTGTTAAATCCTCGCTGCCCCCTCCAACGCTGTCGAAAAAGCCCCCAACACAACAACAAGTAACAGTAGCCCACGAGCACCGCTCTGTGACAAAATGAAGTAAACAACGTACCGCTCTCTGACACTAAGTATAATTTGCCATTAAGCTATTAAAGTAGGAATTAAGCCCTGATTGGTCGTCGGCTCGCAGCTACCGGGCTACATAAGGCTGATCTATGTCCCGGTGTCCGTGTCCACGGTTATTTATCGCATTTTTGACCCAAGACCACAGAGAGCCAGGCGGGGGAGAGGGGCCGGGGAGCGTGGCTAATTTAAACATCATTTATAGTGAAATCAGACGCGACACCGCGGCCAGCTCACACGCACGCGCACGAGCGAGCAACTCGGGGACCAAGAGTTTAGGTACAAACTCACAGCTATCTCGGAGGCTGGTTGTAATCGAGAAGATTCAAACTGATAAAATCTGCTAAAATGCTGTCGCACGGGTTTATTTGGAGATATACCGGTTGAGCAGAATGTTTAAATTCAATACATATTAAGTGAAAGAAAGGATTTTTGGCACAAACCACGTTGTGAAATATTTATTTACGTAATTACTTTAAAAATAACAAAAACCCTTTCAAATACTCACAAGTTGACTGAAATTTACAAACCAAAAATATATTGTATTCACTGTCCGTTTCCTAACGGACGTTTTTTAACAGTCCAAAGAAAAACATAAGTAATATTCGTATTTCAGCCTTATTCTGTTCATCTGCATAGAATATGCCATCCAACATAGTTTTAATTAGTCCCAACGTATTGGCTAACCAAGCCTTCCCAATGTGAACCTATAATCTTTCAAGCTCTAGCTCCTAACATTGTAATACAAAAGCCTACTGATACCACTATCTTAAATAAACTCTTGGCAATTTTTAGCAAGTGAATATCCAATCGGAGAATTTTTCAGCGTACTTTGCAATTTTTCCGTATTTTGACTAAGGACTGATCTTATATTTTAGGAAGAGTTTATATTGTGTTTATGTGTGGTCGAACCATGGAATTGGGCAACTGCCTGAAGACACTGAACAACATTCAAGAACTTTCTGATTTACCAAGAAGATTATCGATTTTTCTTCTCCAAGTGTGCTTTTAATGCGTGATGAGTTTCAGTTTTATTAATTTAGTGACTCTCAATTTTTTGACTTTTAATTTCCTTAACTTTTAACATTTTATGTTTTCAGAAATAAAAATATTGTCTAATTGAACTGCGGCTTAAACGTTAGGAATGTTTGCAATATCTATAGAATTGCAACAGGAATAGAATATAATAAAAATCTCTTTATTGCAGGACTAAACGAAAAATTGCAAACATTGTTTACAAAACAGTTGTCTTAAACTAAATTGAATACGTATTTTCTTAATAAATACAGAAAATACACAACTTAACATCATTAATTAAAACTAATCGTCAAATCCTGCAACAGGCAGCCCTTACATGCATTGCCTCAGGTAGCCTATAGTTGCCCGGAACCAGATTTATACAGAATTATACAATACGTGTTCCTAGACAATATACATTGTGAACAAAGGAGAGGCTTCAAAACTACACCAAAAGCAGGAGGTCACTTTGTTTTGCCTTTTTGGAAGCTGCTCCTACCTTTCGGCATATCAGCTTTTTGTTTGGCTGACTTTAGTATCACCTGTGGTTTTGTTACCTCTGCCGGTTGGTTTTGTTAGATGTTAGTAGTGGTTTATCGTAGCTTTCTTTCCTTCTTCAACCTTTATGAAGGCTTTAAACCCAAGCTACAAGGTTTGTGGGTTGTGGGGTGAATTTTGCCGCATAGGGAAGAATTTCTGTGTGTGCTTTTTTCTTTTTTCTACTGTTTGGTTTGAAGAGTGTCCTTCTCTTATTTATGGGTAGTATAGTTAGGTATTTTAAGTTTCATTGTAGTGCATCTGAGGCTCGGATTGTCTAAACTCTCCTTCTCTTCATAATCTCTGCCCACAAGACTTTTAACTCTTCTAGTGCCTCTTTGTCTCTAAGAAGAGATGCAACATTCCAGGGTTGTGTGGTTGTTTGTGAGGTCTTGTCATGAAAGATGTTCCTCAGGTCCTCCTGGTAACTGCACTCCAATAGGGCATGCAGGAGGTCACTACTATCCCGTGGTTCGGAAGTCACGTTGGCCCATTCCATTGATCGTTGGGTTAATTACTACTGACCCAAGCCGAAGAACAGTCGGCCCTAGTTTGTAACAAGACTAAACCTCATCATCCACAAAAACACTCATCACACCCACAATGCATCCCTTATTCACCTTAAAACCCCTCTAGGAGTGGTCAATGTCTCAAGTAAAAGTACGAAAAACCTTCCTACGTTTGGGTTATTTTAGAATAACGGTAGGTTAGTTTCGAGGAATTCACCATTCAGAGCTCATTACAGAACCCTAAATCACCTGCACAATCAAGAACACATCCTTCACGTGTCCACCCCTCGCGGACATACCACCCGCCAGTTAACACGCCGCAAATGACTCACTCAATTCAATAAAACTCACCGCGGGAAGCGTCGCGCCGGAATCCAACTCCCGTGCGTATGCTAATCAGCATTCTGCCCGTAACTAATAAAGTACTCGCCCGGGCCCGCGGTGGAATAAAAGTCACTCGGGTGGGTCGACAACAAAATAGGCAATCGAGGAGCACAATGGCTCCCGTACCACCTGGGCCGGAGGAATTCCGCGGGGGCTTTGGTCCCCAGGGGGTCTGCTAGCTCGGTTCACACCTAGGCGGGGTCTGTAATAATAATTAGGAGAGGTAGTTGAGGTCGTGGTGCGGCTTGTTTATGAGATGCCCGCAGGAGGCCGCTACTGTCTGTCAGGCTTGATGACCGCTGCACGATCTGGATACGGAGTCACGGCTGCGGCCGGTGAGGTGGAGCAGTGCGGCAGTGCGGTAGTTGAGGTCAGTGCGGCACCCACGCGGTTGTAAGGAGGCGGAATGCATTAGCGTAAGGCTCAACCCTGCCAGTATGAACATCAGCTGAAGAAGATGAAAAGCTAAGTTATACCCTCTATGAGGACTACGTCTTCTGAGTGTCTCATTTCTTGAGAAAAAGTTCGAAGTTAGACTCTTGATCCGGAACTATTTCCCATCTAAATACAGTCTTAATCGACTTAATTCTGCTTGAAAATATTTTTGAAGGTTATCAACGTGGTATCTACTCGAGGTAGATGTAGCTTGTGTGATACTCCCGGCGCTGCAGTACACACCTTTTCACGATGGCCACCCCGTAGTTCGGAAGGCACGTTAAGCTATTGGTCAGTTCCTTTGGTCGTTGCGCTATTAATTAATGACCCAATATGGGGATCATTCGGTCCTAGTTTGTAACAAGACTACATCTCATCTTCCATCAAAAATAATCATCGTATTCACCATTCATCTTTAAATACCCCCTAAGAGTGGTCGGTGTCTCAAATCAAAGTATGGGCTCTAAGATATCTTAGAGGCATGGTTTGCCTACATCGAGTTGAGTCTAGCCTTGAAAGTTCCACATTATTTCTGAAGCCGACAAGCACATCTAAGATCTTCTCCTGCGTCAATTGGCTTTTCACGTTGTGTTTGATCGATAGACTTACTTGATTTAATTCCATTTACTCCCCTGACGGGCTCTCGTCATTCTTATTAGGTCGTCCCAGGAATGGTATAAGATGGGATCGATGATACCCATTTCCTATTCTAACCCCAATGATTTCTTAGAATTTATTGGATCATCGTCGAAACAGCGAAACAAATACTTCTGTGGATGTCTACATAGAAACGTAAGAACTTGTAAGCCCTTTTCGTCAATCGCTATAATTTCCAGGACTAGTTTCAGATGGCGACAAAGACTGCTGTGAGTAGTTTGACGTCGAACTTGAATTGGTTTTCATACAACGCACTTTCTACCAACAATCTTTGAGCTCCAGAACACATTTTAACGTTTCCCTACATCAAATCAATTCCAGTTGCTGTGAAATTAATTCCGTCCCAGCAGTTTGTAAATTCAGAAAGAACATCCCGACTCCCGGATGAACTGTGCACATTCCTGCGACCGGACCCTGCATGGAGTTAGTCACAATCAGGCGCGCACAGGGTCGCCACGGCTGTCAGCAAAACGTGCTTTACCTCCGCCACTGCGGTAGCACCCATTAACAAATAACAATACTCGTGTCCTCAAATTTATCCTCGAGCCATAATTCTGCCGTCGGTCTGACACTAACTGTTGCCACAATTAGGCGAGATTGTTGTCTCGCCTCCGCGCTCCCCGGCCGTAGTTCGGAAGTCACATTACTGCACGTGTAAGTACAATTCATCGAGTGTTGAGCTTGTGGGTTGTTACACTTGATGTGTAATAGATTTGAATGTCGTCGATTCGTTAGTAAAATATTTTGGGATGAAAAAGTGGAAAAAACAGAAAGCAGCTTCCCAAAAAGTTAAACAATACTTTAAATACGAACTTTTCAGCCACTTTAGGGGAAACTACTCTCCAAGTTTCTGGCAGTTGGGTAAATCCACCTGCAGTTTTAAAGGGCCTAAGCTACACTCTAAATTTGAAAGAGTGAAAACCACTTCCAAAGAGTGAAAATCGAGCTACTCTGAGCTCTCTTTGGGTTTCAACACCCAAATGAGCCAAATTTCACTCTTTCTGAATGACCTTCGCTCCTTCAGTTTTATAGTGAAATTAATCTACATTATTCTAACTACACTTAGTCTAAAACTTGAACTAAATAAAACCCAAACGTAGCTTAAACTACGCTACATTTTTCTATAACTTTTTACTCTACAAATAAAAGGTTTTCGATGCCACTTTGGTCTGACCTGTCGGATTTTGTTGATTGTTGGTACACATATTGGGTACAATTAAGTAACTGTAATACCAAGTTACGTAAAAAAATAAACTCAGTGTTTAGAGCATAAATTACTTTTTGCGCGGATCACCCCACTTATAAGGGCACTTTAGAGTTCGGCTTCTGGAAATTAACTACTGTATAAGATTCACTATGTGTGGCTACCGGTACGCTTCCACTGGGGTTTTAAAATGTAAAATCTTACATTTGGCCATAAACTTCAAATCGGCCTCAAATATATGCGTGTCAATGCGTCACCAGTACCACGAATTAAGGACATTTTATAATAATTATAAAATTCTTTATGTCTACTTTTTACAAAATATTCAATGGTTAAATTAGTAATACAGTAGTCTTCACAGATACTCTTACACACACATTTCTTACTAAGAATGTTACCCGCACCCACCCACCGGACAAGGCACCCAAGTGTTCCTGGGCTGGACGCTAACACAGATGCTGTCTTTACGTAAACAAAGACACGAAGCCGCCAGCCCGTACCAATCATGGGGACAACCAAGGACCGGAGAAGCGAGAGCAAAGGAAATTCTAAACACAGCAGTATACTTTTATTTTATTGGTGTACAGGATCAAACCATTTTATAACTGTTTACACAAATTCATGAGTGAGCAGCTGCAGTACCTCTCGACCACCACCTGGGTGTAACTTTTCAAGAAAACACTTCAGCTGAAGACGAAAAGCGCACAGTTTCAGGAAAGCCGAACAAAGACGTCTGTAGCGAGTTTTGGTTGACAGTTGCACAATGGTGGCTTGTTGTTTCTTGCCTAAACCAACAACGCAGAACATCCGAGCCTTGTTGAACACGAGATCGGTGATTGTTGTCTGATCTCATCTCACGAGTCTTGCCGAGGAACGAGCCTCCTGGAAGCGGTGACGTCCGTGGCGAATCTGTAGAAGGAACCTTTCTTTGGGTGCGTCTTCTTCCTTTATCAAAATGGCGAACGTTTTTGCGAGATTCCTTGGTCTTGTTGTGAATTTCTATATTTGGACACAAGCGCGTAGACACAAGCGCTGCCGTGAATTCTAGCGATTTTCTTATAGTGGAATATTCTTTACATCATAAGGACCCTTTTGGTAATGGTATAGGGATGGAATTTCCCCCTAAAGTTGGGCTTTTATAATATAACAACTGTATTAATAATCCGATTTTGATTAATCTTGATACAAAAAATTATGAAGGTATATCCAACATGTGTACTAAAAATTAGCAAAATCCAATCAACCAAAACAAGATGGCGGCCAAAAGTTATTTTCCACCGCCATCTTGGATACATTTTAGATACAGTACTCGTACATGTTTGAATCACGTTTGATTGAAATCTGACCATAAACACAGTTTTTATTGCATAAACACTCATTTTTGGGGTAAAGCCTCTCCAAAAAAAGGTCACTTCCGGAAAAAAGATTTTGCTGGTTAACAAACTTCACTTAGAGATTTGCGAAAGGAATTTGTGTACCAAATTTTGTGAAAGTTTTGCCACTTCACTCAGAAGGTATCGGGAAATTCAAAACTGCACACCGTTCTTTCTATGACGTTTCTTTCTCTCAGTCGATAGAAATGCTTAATATACTTAATAGCTATATTTTGTATGGAAACTCTAAAAAAATTAGGAAAAGTACGTAAGAATAAATCTTTTTTCCATCCAAATTTAACTGAGGTACACTAACGCTGTCTACAAAACGTAAGTACTAATCACAAACAGCTCCGCTATGCAAACGTTGTTTACTGATTAATTAAACGTGACTAAACGAGCACCATTAACCCAGTCAGCGGCGACAGTTAAGGCTAATAGACAGCTCAATCAATTAAGTGAGCAATTAGCATTCCGCAGTGGGCAAGACGCGTGCGCCAGGTCGTTAGCAGGGCAATTAGCGACAATTAGTGCAGAGGGCCAACTTCAAGCCACTACGAGACTCACAATTTCACAGGAAAGTCAAAATATCGAGGAAAGGACGTGGAAATTAAAGAGCCTATTAATCAATTTAAACGTCACAAACCCGAAATTGACTTTTGAGTGCCCAGTATCGATCGGGTTTTGTAATGTAAGAATATGCATTTTCTTGAGATACTTTTGATACTTAGATCTAATGCTTCCGGTTTACACCGCGTCACAGTTGAAATATAATTACTGCTAAACGTTTTGACCTCGCTGTGGAGAGTCATCCTCAGTAGCTGGTAGACTGGCTGAGACGCGGTGTAAACCGGAAGCCTTAGATCTTAGTGATGACACTGGCCGCGAAAGCCTAAGAGTTAAGAATACTTTTTGATACTTTGCTTTTGAGGCACCGACCACTCTTAGAGGTTATTTTAAGGTGAACATGGGATGGTGGTTAGTGTGATGAGTGTTTTTGATGGATGATGAGGTGTAGTCTTATTGCAAACTAGGGCCGGCTGTACCCAGATTGGGTCATTAATTAATAGCCCAACGACAAATTAAGTGGCTTAACGTGACTTCCGATCCACGATGAGGACTTCCGATCCATCTTTTAAAAATAAGTGTTGTTAGAAAGATGACTATGCACTATAGTGACTTAGCTTACTACTTTTTGAAATTATGTTAGCCTATTAGTAGCAGGCCTACAAAAAATTACAATCCAAAATTTCCTAAATTTTGGCTTTATGTCACAGTCATATCAGTAAAAATGGAAATTCGGCTATCTTCGGTGGCCACTGACCAAACTGTCACGCCTAAACATTTTCATGTGCGTTGGCTAAGAGTGCGCAGTAGTGGCCTTGAATTTCGTCGCTTGAAAACTATGTAAAAAACATGCATTTCCTTGGAACATTTCACGCCTACAGTTTTCAAACGGATTGTTATAAAATAAACTTTGTTTTAAAGTGTATTGAAATTAGTTTTAGTGGCTCCGCTGAGTAACATTTTCATTTCGTCACTCATAAAACTATGGCGTAAATTCAAAAACTGAAGAAGCTTTTGTAGTTTTGAATTTCTTGTTTTTATACTATGAAATTAGAAGAAGTTTCGAAAAAGTGGACAGCGAAGTCACTGCAGTAGCAAGTAGGCTAAATCGCCATCTTTCTAGTAAAACTTATTTCAAAACGAATCTGACGAAAATTGTAGCCGTGAAGGTGTGTCAAGAAAATGCTTGTTTTTAAACTGTTCTTATGAGTAACAAAACAAAATGTTTGACAGGTACACTCTTGAAACACGGTCGTGTCACCAAAAAAACGCAACATGAAGACTCGTGGCGTGGCCTGTAATCCAGCTTCATGGAGGTCAGGTTTTGAGGATGATATAGGTCTAAAGCGGCTCAGACAGTATCAGTGATCATCTGATGATACCCACATCAACTCCCATCATCGTTTAGACATATCAGACCATCACCTTCGTGGTTTGGAAGTCACGTTAAGATGTTGGTCCTTGTATTTCCATTGGTCATTGGGTGACCCATTCAGTCGGCCTTAGTTTGTAACAAGCATATTTGCCACCCTCGTCGGCATCTCAGTCATGTCAAGTAGGAAAGCCCAGTTTCCAGCACTCGGAGGCAAAGCGTGGCCTGGTCTCTCGGTGCTCGTGGCGAAGCGCGGTCACGCGCACGGCGCTGACGAGGGTTTGAGTAGCACGCACGACCCACTACTCACGCTACTCACGACACTTGAGAACCGGCCCGACACGCAGCTACAACCGTAACAGTGGTCACTCACGTCAAGTGAGATGGGCTCGTTCCAATGTCACCGAAGATGTACAGTAGTCCATACAGGGTAATTCAGTGAATTTTGATTTTGTTTGAATAAGTCATAGCTCTGTTAGTTTTTAGAGATTTTTTATTGCTTTTAAACTAAAGATGAAAAGAGGGATTTTTATTTACGTTTATGTTTTGAAAATAACATCATGCATATTATGACGTCAATTTGATTAAATGCATTTTTCCTCTTAGTCAATAAAGCTTCGTCTTGCGTGTTCAACTACATTTTATCAACTTAAAATGTTAACAATAACAGGATTATACATCCTTAAAATCTTAAGTTATATTCATTCTATAAAAACTATTTACCAAAACAATTTGAAATTTATACATAATTACAACACTAGGAATGTATTAGTACTAAGGTATCCTAACCATCGTTCAACTGTTTTTGAGAAGGCCCTTTGTATGCTGGCTTGAGGCTGTACAACGGTTTACCTTGTTCGTACAAGTTGATGAGCCCAGGAGAATTTAAGAAATGAGCTTAACAACGATTTCTATACTTTGCAAGAGTTTAACGGAAGTGAATTTCTATAGGCTTAAATGCTCAATTTTTTATGATGCATCACAATTACATTAAGTACTTTTAAGTTATTTGACAATGCAGCTGTTTTTTATGTCCTGTACATATTATAAAATGTTATGTGCAAATAAAGAGGGTCTAATGTCAACATTTGCCAGGTCATCTGATTACTGCTCGTGGTGATGTACCCTGGTCTTCCGATCTATCGGTTTACGAGTTTTCTTATTCAAATGTCTAAAAGAAAGAGTAAACAAGTAAAAACCACGTAACCTAAGAAAATTGAATCAATAACCTCATTTTCAAGACATCAAAAACAGCGCAAGAGTATAAAAATTCAGTGAAAGAATGGGCGTCATAATTATGCGTGCTGTTATTTCTAAAACATGAACATTAAAAGCAATGTTTAAGAATTGCAGGAAACACTCTTAATCCTTATCCATATTGACTCTATCCTTTTTCTACATTTGGGAAACTTTGTTGTTTATTAGGGCTAAGTGTAATATTGTCGAGAACAATCAATACAACATAAGAAATCAAAACTCCCACCAAACTACCCTAGGCTTAAGTTACACGATAAACTCCTGTTGAAGCCGGCAGAAAATTATTTAATAACTTCTCGACAAAGCCAAAAGTTATTGTACATCAAAATTCAAAAAATGCCTTAAAACCTACCTTGCTCAAAATTAATTTTATAGCATTGCCGAATTTATGAATATTTCAAACTAAATCACCGTAATCATTTAACTAGGGTTCGATCTTACTTTTGGTATGTAAAAGTTACGTTACTTTATTTAAAAAAATTATTTTGTACAATTTTGACACTTTATTAAATGTATTATTGGCCACTCTACAGGTCGCATTTTTGGTCCGATTTTCACGAAATTTGAACAAATGTTCCTTTTACAAATCTCTAGGTTAGGTTCGTTAACCAGTTGAATCATTCCTTTCAACATAGTGGGTAGGGTGACAATGTTGAACTGATACAGCTGAAATATATCAACAAAAATAAACATAAAGTCGTTGCATATCTCTTTCATTAATGAACCGTGAATAAAGTGACTACCCTCCAACCAACCACGAGTATAATGATTGTCTGAACAATGCTTGCAGATGTAGTCAAGTGAGCGAGGATTGTTTGTCAGGAGCTAGGCCTGAGGCTGAGGCCACACGCAGCTACAACACACAAACACAAGGCTTTGTACTCTAACTACCCTTCATTAGTTCTCCTCTCACGCCCTCCACCCTCGTTCTCGTTCTTCATCTTCGTTAGGAAACTGTATTTGTAAAATATAAGCTCTACCGTGAATCTTAGCGAATTTCCTAGTACGGGAGCAGACCTGTGGTGGGTTGGTATCGTGCGCGACTCCAGGGCTCAGCATTACGCTGGCGCGGGTTCGATCCCCGCAGTCACCACTTACATTTGATACGGGATTATGTGGTTACGCTAGGTAAAGGTCGAGTTTCAGTGCTGGTAGAGAGGGCTTTGTAGCCCTAACATAGCCTCGTTAAACGGGACAAACTTTCCCTTTTTTTGGGTTTACAATTACAATACACTTAAAGTGCTCTATTTGTCCCCTGTGACCACTCTATACAGGTCGAACTTTTCACAAAATTCAGTCCAATCTTCATTTTGTAAATGTCTAGGTATAGGTTTGTTAACCATAAAGTCGATTGACTAAAAGTGACCTTTCGGGCGGAAGGATATCAAAAATCAACACAATCCAATCAGAAGGGCCAACATGGTGGCAAAAAACGATTTTACATAAATGAAATTTGTATTTATTTTGACAGTTGAAAAAGGCTATGCCGAAATATAATGCTAAGCTTTTATCGAGCACTTTTTTGAAATTTTTATGTACCATTAAAAATTGAAAATTGTCTTTTCAATGTATGAAATTATATAAATAGTATATACATTTAATAATATGTATAAAGTGTTGTTATTTGATTAAGGAGGTGTTGAGAAGCTCAAAACTGCAAATAGTTTTGTTCTACGACGTTTCGTTCTCTCTGGCGATAAAAATGAATAGCTCTATTTAATATTAAAATTTGCTAATAACATATAATCTTTCCAGTTATATACCATCAAAGGTTATATATCACCTAAAAATTCAATTAAATTGCTTTGGTTTGGATTTAGCTTTAACTAAAAGTTTAAAATTCTCATAAAACTGTACGAAAAACGTGTTTTTAGCTCTCCACCTGTCTAAAAATATAAATCGGCTGATAAAAATAAAAACCGTATAAGACGCAACGCACAATCAAACAAAGAACACAACATTTTCAATTTGAACTTTTTATTTCTTGATTTGCGCGCTCAACATGGTTTTTAATCCGACTATAATTTTAAAAAACCGATAGTAGTAAAACGACTTCTGCGCACCCGACCGTTGTAGTCTCTCGGCGTAAATGCTTGTATCTAGTATATTTGACCTGTAACTAAATCAAATTGAAGAGTAGAGCCCTAAAAGGTAAAGTTTGTTCTTGTTTAACGAGGCGAAGTTAGGACTACAAAGTCCTCTCTACCACTCAACCTCGACCTTTACCTAGCGTCACCGTATTAGTCACTTTACAAATGTAAGTAGTGACTGCGGGGATCGAACCCGCGCCACCGGAGTGATGAGATCCGGAGTCGCGTGCGATACCAATCCGCCACGGATCCGCTAGATAGTGGATTTATGTAGAAAACTCGTATTCAGATCTTCTTCTGTGGTGTTTTATACAGTTATAGATTATACTCAGCTGTTTGAGATGTGGTTTGCAGATATAATTGTTTGTGTGTTATACAGTACATATTTGCAGATTTGTCATTTGGATCATAAAGTGTTGTGAAGCTCAAAACAGTTTTCCCGTTTCCTGTTTTTCCCGGCTCCATTTCCGGTTCGATAATATCTTATTTTATAATGCAAGTCACTTCATTGGCAAGTAGTACTAAGTAACAATAATATAGAGATAATATCATATTAGATATGGATGATAATATAACAACCCACCTGGTGAGGGTTCGATCCCGTAATTACTGGACACTCTGTATATAAGTTAGATATTGACTATCACCTGTGTGGTTCGGAAGTCACGTTAAGCCGTTGGTCCTTGTATTTCCATTGGTCATTGGGCTATTAATTAATGACCCATTCTAAGGAAAATTCGGGCTTACTTTGTAACAAGACTACACCTCATAACTCATTACTACCACTCATCACACTCATCCTTCACCACATATTTGCCTTAAAATACCCTCGTGAGAGTGGTCAGCATCTCAAATAGTGATATAGTGAATTGGTGGCTATTTAAAACCAACAAATATTTTTTAGTACTTAAACATCAATAATTTAAAGGTTAATCCAACTAAAACAAAATTTTAAATTGTACAACAAATAATTAAGCCTGCGATATTGATGGATGATATTGACCTTACTTTCGATACGGACATGAAGATTATAGGGTTACATTTGACGAGTATTTTTATGAATATATCTCACACCGATGCTCTAAAACTTCTTGTTTATTCCTGTTGAGAAGGTTTTGAACTATCACAGTTTGGTTTTCATGAAATTGATACACATGGCTTAGATACTGCATCGTGCTATGGAGCTGTACATCTCAAGCAAATTTCTTGAGAGTGCAATCTTAAAAAATAGCTGTTCGAATTTTTGCAAAATTTAACAGAAGAGCGTCGGGTTGAAACTATTTTTTAACATTTCAAATTTTAACATCGAATTATAAATATTTCACAATTTTACAAGGTATTAAATCTTTGTAATGGTGCATCCATACATAATTATGAAACCAGGCATAGATTTTAGCATAGACAAATTTCACATAGACTAGAGCTTACCTCCTCGCTTCCACTAAACATTGGCCCCTAAATCGTATATAATAATCTATTGTCTCTGTAAATGCGAGAAGCAGATACTTTAAATAGGTTCAAATATGTATTAAATACATTTTATTTAGACAGAGCTTGTTGCTCAGTAAATGAGTCTTGAAATATAAAAGGAAGAAATAATTGTATTACAATTAATCTTACATTATGCACAACGTATAGGTGATTATAGTTCAATATCTTTTTTTATCAAGTCTATACTTTCTAAGCGAATTTTGACATTTTATTGCAGTTAATTATAAGTGTAAATTCAAAGCAATAATTTCTAATTTAAGTACAATTTTAGGTAAAATTCAGGTAAAATCTTTAGCAAAATAAGACTGATCAAAAATAAATTAAAAACTCAAATTTTGCGTTGAACCAATGACGCTCAAAATATATATATACATCACGACCGTTTACAGATTTATATATGTGTGTTGTTTTGTTTTTGTTGTTATTTTAAATAGATTATCTTCGTGTTTTAGCCTTTGTAATTTCTTAAAAATAACGAATATCAGTAAGTAAACCAATTTGAAATGAATGACATGAAAAACGTATTTATTTAGATGAAATTAAGACTGGCAAATTCTTACCCTTTACCTGTAATGTGGTAGTTAATGTACATTAACTAGCTTTATTTGTATTTTAACAGCCTAAATTGTAACAATTACTGTGGTTTTAATTTACAATGAAAATAAATCTAGCAGATGCCTGCATAGGATCGTATTATAAAGCTTTAAGGACGTACAATTTGCAATTAAGTTTTCCTTTCTTGTTACGAGAGAAACTATCATGAATTTGTCAAATAAACATAATGTTTTGACTAATTAGTAGAAGCCCGTAATTTGACAGTGGTCCATAACCAATTAGACGTTAATTTGAATTACTTATGATTTGATTAAGTATGCTTTCTTTGGTGTAATTAAAAATACTTTTAAAAAATTACAAAACCTTTAACATTATTTTAACACGTACAGTATTTAAAGAATTTTAACTAAATAATTCATTGGATTTCCGAACACCATAAAGTAGTTATTAGTTTAAAAATATTGTAATTAGCTAGTCCATTATTTTATAAAGTTATCCTTGTTGTGTTTTAATAATATAGGGTTTTATTGCAGCGATTGTTTTTATACGCATTGTAATTCATATGATTTTGCGTGCTAGGTTTAGTAAGTTGGTAATGTTTCATGATTTAAATAATATTTCATAATTACACTTTGACCTTATTTCAATAAGACTTAACTCGGCAACGCTTAAGATCATTTTCAATTTTAATTCATGTTTCATTAATAATAACTTGAAAGCATTTGAACAAAAATATTTTTGTAAACTCAAAACTCATAGTGTTATTATTTTTGTTTCTCTATTTGTACCACTAGAAAATGGCTTTCAAATAGCCGAAACATGTTGTGGATTACACACTTTTGATTGCCAATTCAGTCTTTTTTATTTTCAAATTATATACATATATACTTGTGCAATCAGTGGTCGTCATGAATAATGATTGAACAAGTCGATTGTGGGGTAATTTTAAACCAATTGCATAATGTTTTTCCTAATACATATGTGTTTTTTACAAAAAATTCAATGCGTTTCATATAAAACCTATAATGTCAATAAAATATCGACCTTTTCATATATTGTATCAGAATTCCCACGAAGGCTGAACTTAGATCCATATTGGTTTGACTTAGGGCCTATGTATTATCAACACAGACAACACAGAAATTTTAAAAAGATCTCAAAGGTTATTTGTATACTACAACATTTTTGAGTAAAAGTTTAACTTTCTACGCTACAGTAGTTGATATATTTAATATTTTGTTGCTGAATTTTTAATTATTATAAAGTAATTAAATCCATAGAGTCTATCAAATTAAATTAATACATTGGTTTTCTATTAGTTTGTGAGCAAGTCATAAATTATATAGATTTAAGGTGACACACTAATGAGTGTTTACATTACTGTATATGAACTATGACGAGATCAAAAATGCATATTTTCTTTCAATTGATATAAAAGTTTAAATGAACTGGAGATTCAGAATTATCTCATAACTATATACAGTTGTATTTGAATTTGATTTTAATCTGGCTTCAACATTTTAGTTGTAATGTTCTTTGTTAGAACGGTAACTATTATGTATTGTACTTCCAGAAATAATTGTGCTAATTTAGGTATTTTCTTAAATTTAATTAGTTTTAGTTTTAATTAAACGCGGTTAACTGTGACATTATAACCTGGTGAAATCGACAGTACTGCATGCTGTAGTATATAGATGCAGTTTTAACGCAACCATATTAATAATTCCTTACCACTAACTTAATATAAAATTTTATTCCTTAACATAATAATAATGTAATAATCAATTTTCAAACAGCCTTTGTGTTGACAAACAAATATGCATATATGTATATATTTTTAAAACAAAAGCTACCTATAAGCTATTGTTTGAAAGTTTTCAGCATTTTGTGAATGTATTGCAGGTAAAACTTTATTAATTCTTTATTCTATAGATTAAAGGCTGATAAACTATAGCACCCTTGTATACTATGTATTATTATGGAATAGAAATGTGACATGCTTTTTATAGCTTGAAGACGTAATACGAGTACCATGATAACAATTAATAACTAGTGATGGACGAATGTAGGCTTTAAACAAAGATTTTGCCTATTAATAATAATTCAAACCTAGGCCTATTTAATAGTTATTTATTTAACAACTATATTATAATAGTTATTATGTGTTATTATTTTCTTTAATTACAAATTTATTATTATGTAGATATTTAGTTTGAAACTTCAATACTTAAACATCACGCTACTTTAATATTGTTTTATTAATTTTGCCATAATATCTCTTGAGAGTTTATTTTTTATTTTTTGATGATTAAGAACTAAATTATGAATATTCCACGTGTGTAGGCTATAATAGTAGTATTAAAATGCAGCCTATATTTAATTGAATATAGTCTATAAATTAGTTTTTATATTTTATTTAAATTATTGAAATTGATGATTATAATATATTTACTAGGCCTGAAATTACCTACTCGTCCACAAAGGCTAATCTAAATGTTGGCCTTGTAAAAGATACATAATAACATGTCTGTAGAAATCATTAAAACATAGGCTTTTTGTATATTTAATAGTAGCTTTAAATTCTACCGTTTTGGGATATTTGAATGCGTATGTCTAAACAAGCTGTCTTTTGTTTTATTCTATAATATTATTAAGCCTAATACCTGCTTACTGAACTATTTAAATGTCGATCAATTGGATAATACTACATGCTATAATAGTTAATGTTCCTATCATATTTATTCGTTTCATTACTGTCCTGATTCGAATCGTCACATCTTTCACTTTTAAAAAGATATAAAGGTAAATTTGAAGGCAAATCAATTTGGAAAGCCAGCCAGCAGTGCGCTTCAAAAACGTCTTTCCCTTTTTCGGGTGGTTTGGAAATGTTACATTCTATGACTACATATTCATCTCTACCTTTACCTAGCGCTATTATATACTGTAACCTAAATGATTGTCAGCGCTGACGGCCAGAGTTGGACCCGCGCTACCCGACTGACGGTTTTGCCAGGGGTTTCAGTAATACTTGTCCTGAAATGACTACTAATTTTAAAAATACAAACAAGACTGCCTCAAATAAGTACTCTTTCATTGCCACATGAGCCTAAACACTACTTCGCCTCGTTAAACAATACAAGCTTTACCTTTTACATGAGCCTAAAGCAATATCCAGGCGCGCTTCCACTTGTCTACAACTTTGAGGTTAGTTTCTAACCTAAAAACCACAAATCTGGCTCACCTGGAATGATACAGAGTGAAGCCGTCGAGCCGCCGCTCACACACACTGCACGACACACGCGGGTTGCTAAACTGTTCCTACAAAACTACAGAGAGAACAACAAACATGGACGTGCAAACAGCAAACAGTTATCGATTGCGAGACCGACAGTTTACTGGCGTAGTTCCCGCCTCGGCCGCCAGGCGTCACTCGCGGCCGAGAAACAAGATGGCCACCGCCGCCACCGCATTGGTCCTCCGCGCCGGCTGGGCGGAGCCTGCCGTGTTGACACGTCCGGGTATTTATAGGCACCGTTTTATAGATTATTTTTTATCCCCTGAAGAACACGGACTTATTGATCTAAGACGACACCATAATTCTGACGTTTACACAAATTTTAACGAGTCGTGTTTTACGGCGACGTACGTTGCTCGGTGACTTTGTACGTAGTTGCTACGTACTACGCACTACGTTGACGTTGATTGATGCCGCTGTCGTGCGTCGTGTCGCTTTCACGAGATGAGATGTTGTTAGAGTCTCTCTCCTCTCTGGTTGTTAGCAACGACTGGTTTGAAGAGGCGTTTGTCGGAAATAACAAGGATCTTTCTCTCGATTTGATTGATTCCTACGAAAATAACAAAATAACCTCCTAAGTCCTGAGGCTGATGCTGTCACTCTATCAAGAAAAGATATATTTTTGACTTCCCAACAGATCGCATAGGATCGTTTCTTGATCTTGATGTTAAGAGTTGTAGGTCTAACTATGTTGTGGATAAATTTCAAGAGTATTTTAGTGTTGTAGTTGTAGTCGAGGACTTACTGTAAATTTGGATTACAGTCAGCAAATACGATCTATTGTTATAAAGATAAATAGTAGATTGATTTAGAGTATATGAAGATCTTTTACAACTTTAGACTTAGCCTACATGAAGAATTGATTTACTTCACTTGGAAAGATCAAATACATGTGCACATAAACATATAAAAGTGTATCTTATAAGTTCTTAAGACCATGTTTTATCATGTTTTGAGTTTTGGTAAAAGTACAGTATTCAGTTTTATATTACTGGAGATCCTGGTATTGTAGTCATGTGTGTTACAATTCAAAGTAAAAGCACTTTCATTATTCTTAATATATAGTAGGCATTGAAATATATATATACAAGGTAAGGTCATAATGTTCAGCCTAATAAATAACTCTCTACAGTGACTTTTGGCAGGTGCTTTACAAACTAGTCTTATAGCAGTTTTCTGGGCTACAAACAGTGCTTGACTATAAGAATTGTTCCCCCACAGAATAGTTCCATATGTCAAGTGAGAATGAATATATCCTAAATAAATAGACTTAAGTATTTCTCTATTTACAATTAAATGAAGTTTTCTTATCATAAAAATACCTTTTGACAATTTTGGAAGTATATAGTTGATGTGAGCATGCCAACCTAAATTATCCTGCAGCATAATGCCTAAAAATTTTACAGGTTCAGAATTTCCGATGGCATTATTATAAGTAATACATAATTCCTGAGTCTTTTCTAAATTTAAGGATAAACTATTTGCATTACACCAGTCAGTTAATAGATCAGTTTTGAATCAGTTATTTACAGATACATGTTCAGAAGGTATTGTTTTTAAATTCAAACAAATATCATCTGCATATAGAAAACACTTCAATGAATCATTTGATATATTGTTAGGTAGGTCATTCATATACAATATAAACAACAATGGACAAAGAATGGATCCCTGAGGAACCCCAAATCTGACAGATAAAACTTTTGAAAAAAAATTATTAAAAAACACTGTTTGGGTTCTGCCAGATAAATATGAACGGATCATTTTTACAGCACCTAGAGAAAACCCAATTGCTTCAAGCTTGAGAAGTAGTGTATTGTGACAAACAGTATCAAATGCTTTTGATAAATCATAGAACTTTGAACTAACTATAAACCTATTTTCTCTAGCCTCAAGACAGTTTTCCAGATAACTCATGACTGCATCAGAAGTGTAGAGTTTTTTTCTAAATCCGAATTGACTTTCCGTTAATTTATTATTTAGTGCAACAGGGAAACTGTTAGCTGTTTTTCTAAGTCTACATCTAGGTACAAATAGATTACAGTTTCTCCTGGTATCGTGGTCGTGAATATCGTTTACCATAACTATATGAGTTTTTAGATCTTAATTTGTAGGCCCTATAAACGCTAAAAAGCTAATTTATTTATTATATGAGTTTTTATAAATATTAATACAAATTAATACCTTTCCCGCGATTCTATAAAAAACCTCCCCAACCTTTACCGCCCCCATTCACAAACCCACTGAACGGAAACCATAAATAATTCAACATAACCCAGAAAAACTGAAAATTTCCCCAATAAATTAAGCCTTCACAAATAAGCAGACGACACAGCTGGTGACAAAAACCAGAAAGGGTGACTCTCGGATACTTCCTTTCACAAATCACGGATATGACAAGTTCCAGCTATTGTCGCCAGGCGCGCTAGTATAGCGTATCACTCCCCTGTACCCGTGCTTCGCTACGGCTCAGATGTGTTTGCTGACAGCCAGACACAAAGATGCCAATAATGCCCCTGTTTGTATTTCAGCTCCGTCCCTCGCTCTCTTTTCTTCTTTTGTCCAAGTTTCTTTTTCTGACGGTTCTCTTTTCATTCTACAGTATTTGCTCGACGTTCGCACCTTGGTGGTGTTTATTTTCTCGTTTTATGCTAGTTTTGTGCGTCGCGTTTGATGGCAGATTGTCCGGGCTGTGTTTGGGTTAGTTTTATGTGTTGTGTTAAGAGTGTACAGTACATGTCGGCCATTTTGTTTTTTTGTCCCATAAGAACGATGAAAATCAAGAATTTTCTAGAAACATCTGACGCCTAAATTTTTATATAAGATCTTTTTTGAAGAGGTTTTATTTGAAAATAATGCAAAGTCTAGTACTGCAAGGTTTTATTTTATGACAATGTACTGCAAATATTCTTTGCTGACTAATTTTTCAAAAGTTTGATTAGTTTAAGACTTAAGAGTAAAACCGAAAATTCAAATACGAAATGTAGTAAATTTGTGGATTTACATCGCGGTTTAACAAATTAGAAAATTGGAATTTCGGCTCAGTGGAGTTACTAAAACATTAAATAGGGCCCAAACTTCATTACATAAAAGTTAGATAAAAATTGTAGGTGCGAAGTGTTCAATGAAAATGCATTGTTCTTATGGAACGAAATTCAAGGTCACGGTCAATACTAGTAAAGGGGAGTAATTTCAACGAAATTCCGGTCATGATATCAATTAATTACAATCAAGTAGAATATGGCAGTTTTGTTAAGAAAGTAAAGATAAATTAGTCATAAATAACTAATAGTGACACTACTACACCGATAAGTACTAAATTACGATAATCATTATGATTTCAGTGCAAAAAATTACGATAACGAACTTAAATTAGTGATCATATTGTTTTCAATCCTCTTAATTTCATACTGGTTTTACTTTATCTTCTTTAATATGATTTGTTAGTGTAAATAATATAACAGGTATAGGGTTATTTACATATTTAAAAAGCGTTATAGCCAACTTCACCAGCAATCCTGTTAAAATCTGGGGAAATCATCCAAAAATCACATCATCCGCATTTAAATTGAATCTACGGAATTATTAAACAACTAATTTCCCGCGTTGTAATCAATTAATAATACACACAATTGTTAGGGTTATTTTTATTTTCATAAACTAGTTCTTTGGCTTGTTGGATATAAAATTTTAATATACATCAAACAAAAATCTTTGTAAACCAAGGCAATTCTGTAATCAAGTAAAGGTTAAAGTGTTTCAAGGAAGCTCAGTTTGCAGGACTATACACAGTCCCCTCTACCACTCAACCTCGATCTTTAACTAGCGTTAACGCAAAGTCACGTAACAAACAGTTTGTGGTGACTGCGGGATCGAACCCTTGCCAACAGAGTGGTGATGAGCTCCGGATTCGCGCGCGATACCAATCCGCCACGGGTCCACCAAGTCTCCCTGTAGCAGAGTAGTGACACTCTGCAAAGTTATCAAATATAACCCCTCACACACACGCACACTCACACACACTATACAGGGTTGGCAGGCACCCCCCACGTCTCTTATAATTTGCTAAATGCATCCCTTTTCAATTTGCCACGGCGGCGGGTCTCCGTTCTATAAATCACTCATTTCCTGCTCCCGTTCCATTTTCCGCCCTCTGCTCCCTCTACAGTCTCCAGAACAAACTAATTTACCCCCACCACCACACAGCATCCCCTGAAGTAAAACTTTGCTACTGTATCGCGCCCTGCAGTGTTCCCCTCTCCCTCCCCTACGTAGCTTCTGCACCCCCTCCCTCAACACCCCTTTCACTGTATCGTCGCACCTGGTTAGGTTTTGGAACAAATTCAACGTAAATATATAGTAACTATTAGCCAGGGGGTGAAGTTTTCACAGGTTGGAATCTGAGGCAGTTTTAAATTATAATCGAGATCAGAACGACAACACATGTTCACTTCTTGTAAGGATTTAATGGCTACGGAATATGTGTGACTTGCCAAATTCAATGGTGTATATCAAAAGATATGATACGAATTACTATAAGTCTAGTGACTGTATCCTGTATGAAAAATTATTTTACAAAACGAGTGATAAATTGACATGTAAAATATTGAACGTATTATATATTACATAGCGAAATACCGAATCCAAAAGTTTCAAGACGTTTAGAGGTCCAGAGGTTTTTGGCTACAGTTCCAGCAATGTAAAACAGTGTTATACCATTTCTATATTATACAGGGTGAGTATTATATGTATCCCCCAACCTTAACTTTTGAAAGAGGAAACATTTTGAAAACCCCTTTGGGGAATGTTTTTAAAAGGTCCTGAAGTTTTTTTACGTACTTTTCGTTACCCACCCCCACCCAAAACCCGGGGGGAAGGCCCTCTAACTTTTTTTAAATACGACCCCCTTGTGACTCAAAAGAAAACTCATTGATACCATTAAAAGAATTTTACGACGTTCCTGTACAAAATGGCGGCTCAAAACGTTTTTCATTTTTAAGCAGATTAATGGACAATGTTGCTATATTTTTCAAAAATTTGAAAAAATACAGGTTTAGTTTTTGGGTACTTCAAAGCTTTATAATGATATGTCTTTTTTCAAACTTTTGAACATCGATGAATTTTGAAAAAGGGCAGTTTTTAAAAGTTGGCAAAATTTATCTCGTAACATATAATTTTAAAGCTTAAAATAAATCAAAACCGTACCGTATCAGTTCTGTGAATTTGAGACCGGAGTTTATAAAATAACTGAATTTTAGTCTATATAATTAACCTAATCACCCTTACGCCCTTTTTCTGTTTTCCTGATCGCTTACTCCTCTGAAATCCTACGTAATACAATGTAGTAGTCCTAGTCAAGACTGAGGGGGAGAGATTCGCCCACGAACATGCTTGGAACACACAAATGCGACCGCTTTTGCTAGAGGTTCTCTTGCATTGCTATTGTAACGGACTTTTCTCTTGTTATTCCATTTTATGATTTTATTCCATACTCCCCGAGGGGGAAAGTGGGTCTGGGGATCCCTCCTGGGAAAATTTGCAAACTTGTATGTAAAATGGTGCATTTTAGGCACTAGGTAATGTGGGTAATAATTATTGCACACCTCTTTTAGATAGTTTCAGTGGGGAGGTTACAAAGTTACTTTATTTCATAAAGTTATCGGTCAAAAACACAACTTCTGTCCATACGGAAACATATGACAGCAGTGACAAATCAAAGTGTCCCGAGTCATTCTTAGACTAAATTTTAAAGGAAAATATCAGTAATTCGTTAAACTGTTTGATCTGCGCTCTCTTCTCCTAACCACTGGTTGCCAAGTGAACTCTACTTTTGCTTCAAATTTAACAACCACCGTATAGGCTTACTAAAGGGCCCGAGCTCGTCGCCCATCGTATTTTTTAATACATAATTTGAACAGCACGTTGAAATGAACACCTGAGTGGTTCGGCTGGCTAAAGCGTCAGCCTAGTAATCACGACTTTCCTAGTTCGAACCACAAAGGATGATTAGTCTTTGCCTACGTGTATTCGTAGCTTAGTGGAAGAGTTGTTGGAAGGGTCACGGGTTCGATTCCTGCCGTAGGATGGTTTTAGAAGCCGATTACATCATTTACCCGGGGACTGAAAAGCCAAGTTACCACCCTAGGTGGAAGTGGATTGGGGGGGAGGGTCAATATTATATTTTAAATATAGTCTGCCTAATTCGCTCTAAATCATTAAATGAGGTATATTTAAAATCAATCACGATTGATGGAGTTCAGGTTAGTTAACACCTTTCCTTAACGCCTAAACGTAAGAAAAGTTAACACGTTTTATTATATATAAATTCAAGTTTGAAACACAAACAATCCAATACATTTTTATTTGTTGGGTGAACCCTTTCAGAAACGATGTTCCATCTTCGGACCAAACACCAACTCAACATCGAAGATGGAAACCTCAAAGTGTAATAGAGGAAATTTAAAATCTAAATGTTACCATAAAACTGGTCAAAGATAGTTTTCATCATTTATAGTACGGCATTTACGTATATGTAAAGTTGTGTCAATGCTTCAAATCTGTGGTCTAGTCAACAGCTGGGTAAAAAAAGGTTAACTGTTTTCTTATCTTATCGCTGAGTTTGGATTTGTACTTTGTTGGTTATGTTATGTCTAAAATAACTTGGAAGTTAAGTCTAAATTTTTATTAGCACTCCATAGTTCAAAATAATTCTAATTTTACCAACAGTTGAAAATATTCTTTATGAAACCATTTTTAAAAGCAGTTCTTTTCGGCATTCCAATTGGAATAACATTCATCGACACAGTAGGTTATGTTGCCAGGGTAGATGGTGTTTCTATGCAACCAGCATTAAATCCTTCGTCAACAACAGACTATGTATTCCTAAGCCGTTGGTCAGTTCGATTTTTCGATATATCCAGAGGTGATGTAGTTGCTTTGACATCACCAAAGGATCCTGACCAAAAGCTGATCAAGAGAATTGTGGGATTAGAAGGTGACATTATAAACACTAAGAGCTATAAAAAACCATTTGTTCAAATTCCTGACGGACATTGTTGGGTCGAAGGAGATCACACAGGTCATTCTATGGACTCAAACCTCTTCGGGCCGGTTTCTGTAGGGCTTATCACTGCGAAAGCAACTGCGATTGTTTGGCCTCCGAGTAGATGGCAAGGCTTAAGGTCCTTCATACCAGCTGATAGAGCACCAATGCAGATGAAACTAGAAAGTTGACTGTGAATTATTGATCTGTGTACAAATCCAGTGATCTCTTGTTCTTTTAATGTTATTAACGTAGTAGCCTAAAACTATAGATAAAATGCGTACAGTTTGTTTTGTCGAACACTTAGAGTTTGAGTTTTCCAGCTCAGTATTCAAAAACGGCATTGCTCTAGGAGATGTGGATAATGATGGGGAAACCGAGCTCATCGTAGGAAGTATGACAGGCGAGCTTGTAATTTTCAAACAAGACAAATGTTGGCAAAAAATCAACAATTTGGGGATGATCACTGCGATTGGAGTTGGAGATATTATGAACTGTGGGAGTAATGCTCTTGTAATTGTGTGTGGGGATGGTTGGTGTCATATTTGCTTGTGTCTACATCCAAAGACTGAAGACAACGAAGATGCTGCATTGAATGTGAAACTTGAGCCTGTTCATGTTCAACGTATACCCCCCAATGCAAAGGTAACAGCTCCAATGCTTCAATGTTTAACTTGGCCAATATTTAGCTTATCAAATTTTCCAGACTTAACCTATTGTCTTAGGGCAAGTGCAAATCTCACAAATTCCATGAGCTAAATTCAGTCACATATTTTTTTAGGCTTACATCGGTTTTAAATTATTTTTTCATAGATGGTAGTAGCCTTTAGAAAAAGTAATGTAACACTTAAACAGATATTCACAAATCCTGATTTGAAAATACAATTCTATGGACAAAATATTTAGCGACAAAGTCAGCTGCAAATTCTTGATTTTGGAGTCTCATTTTTGCCTTATTGTGCAGCTACTGTCATGTAACTTGTGATTGGTTGATATTGTTCTTCCTCTGTCAGACTACTATGAGATATGTTAAAATAGTCACTCAACTTGAGGTTAAAAATATTGGCAGTTGCCTACAATTTGGCCAAATTTGATTAAGTTATTACTTGTTTTTGCCGGCGTGGTGGCTGAGTCGGTAGCGCACGAGACTGTGGATCCAAAGTTCGCAGGTTAGCCCTGCCTCAGCAAACGGCCGGTAGTTAATTTGTTGCTAAGATCACCGCACAGGCTGCATAGGCCCGTGGTAACTGGCAGATTAACTTTAAAAAACTTTATTCTCCTATTACTTTTTACGGTTGGTTATAATTAAACCTTTAAACATTATTTCAGGCACTGCTTATAGAGGATGTGGACGGAGACGGGAACGTGGAGCTGGTGTTAGGACTGACGGACCGTGTGGTCCGTATGTACCGGTGGATGCAGAGTGCCACCGGTGGCCGACTGGTCTGCTTGTTCAAGTGGGAGAGTGCCAACCAGATCGGTGGGCTCGCACTCAACCACAACGCTCAAGGTCTGCCTAAAGTGCTCGTAGCTCAACCTGGCGGCACGGTCATGCGACTCAGTCCCGAACTGGCTGTCAACGTGGATAAAGATACAGACCAGGCTAAAAAGTAAGGGTCATAGTATAGTTATGATCTTATGTCTATATAGTCATTTAGTATAATTAACATATTTTTAAATGTTAATTTTACTAAATTCAACTTTAAACCTCAAAATGGACTTGTAGGGATAAATTTATTTATGATTCTCAACATTAGTAACTTACCAAGGGTTTGAAAAAAATTCTAAGCTTAGGAAGAGTAGCCTGATGTTTAGTTAAACTGTTAAGTTGTAAAAATGCCCACAATTTCTTCCTTCTTTTTACTAAATTACTCTCCGCCACTATTATGAACTTTCAACTAACATAGGGTAATATTTCAAACTCAAAAATTCTCCAATTGTCAAATAAAGTTAAGCTGTTTACTGATGTTAATAGATTATTGAGGACTACAAACTAAAACAAAATAAAACTTAATCTCTAAAAGTTTTCAGGGTGGCTATTGGCTGATTTTCAGTAAATCTTTATCTCAGATTAAGTTTGAATTTAAAAAAATGGCCCTCTGATAGTCTGGTATGGTAATTTGGCCAAAAGCATCCTCTACAAATAGCCAAGTTTTTACATAATTTGAAAAATCAAAGCATACAGTTAAAATAATTTCTTAAATTGGAGATTATTGGCAATATTTAACAAAATATTTAAAATACAAGAAGGCCTATAAAGAGTGATATTTTTTTTAATTGCTGACAGCAATGCTGTCATCATTCAAGTTTGCCTGATGATGACAGCATTGTTGTCGAAAGCGCTTGTGGATTAAAAATATCACTCTTCATTGGCCATGTTGTATTTCAAATATTTTGTTATACAGTTAAAAGTTGATCTTTATTTTAATTAAAAAACTTTAATCTGTGTTTTATTCCAATATTATTATTTTTAATCAGCTGTTTTATCTAACAATGATAGAAAACAATGGTTTTGTTTTGTTGTCATTAAATCTAGTTTTACACCATTGTTTTAATTATATCATTTCAGTGTGTAATACATGAGCGCCTTTGTAACACATCAAATTATCTATTTATCAAGAAAGAAAACAAGATATTATTTATTTATCAACTCGATCAATCAAAATTAACAGTTGAAAATCTATTATCTACCTCTCTATGGAACACTCAAATGAGTTTCTTACCACTACGCCTTTATAAGAATTTTTGAAGGAAAAATGCTGAATTGTTTGCACTAGATAATAAAAAATCTTAAATTTAAAGAGAACCAATAATGTGTAAGCTAAGCTTTTTTGTAGGAAAAATTAACTGGGAAAATTAAATATTTTAATAAGCTTTTTTGACTTCAAAATATCAAATTAATAGGCCAACTCAAAAAGCTTATTTACAATTAAAACATTAAAATACCTTTAACAACTTTCATGGAAAAAAAACTCTTAAGCTAATTCATTAAACATTGTTACTGCCACTACTACGGTGCTTAAGGGAAAGCAGAATTTAAGTCCGATGATAGTCATCGCCATGCATAAGTTGTAAATATTTATGCATTGACATATTTATTCATGTCCAACACTGTGTCAAAAAAGAAAACATTCCCTCACATCTATATCAATTAGTTTTTTTTATTTCCAGAAATGAAACCCCGCTAAACTTAACCGTGGAGTTTTTTCCCTTGATGGTGTCGAGGATGCGCAACCCCTCGATAAGTACGGAGATTGTCGCTGATATCAAGGAAGGAGTCTCCACTACTGAGCGGAAAAGCATGCCATATCTCGTAGCCACTCTCGACGGCACATTCATGTTCATCCGAGACCAGGAAATCATCTGGTACGCGGCTATTTAAATAATTACCTCAATCTGTGTGATTTTCTTTTTTTGAGTACGAAATGTTCTTTGTACATGTATATGAATGTTCTATGTACGTACTACAAACATTAACAACAACAAAAAATAGTTTTCAATATGTATGATGGGTATATTTCATCACTACCATAAGGAAAGTCCTAATTAAGGAGTGGTCCTTGACGAATGGACCAAACTCGCAGTTTGGTACTACTATATTTAGTTCAAAATATTTAAGAGGATTCAAACACACGCCGAAAACATCTTGAACCCTTGTAACTGAGTCGAACAAAGGGTTGCATTTATGGTGAAAGCTGAACATAAGGCAACCCAAAGGGCAAAACTTAGCAAATTAAAAATTCCTTTTTTCACAAAATGTTTACAGATAGCACAGGCTAAAAATGAGGTGGTCTTGTCAATGACTTACAGTAATACTAGTTGACTTAAGTTTTTTAGTAGTTTACAAAGTTTTAAAACCTTGTTAAAAGTGCTTCATCAATTCTATTGAGTTAGGAAGAAAGAAATGTTATATTCTAAACATAGTCAGCTGGTCTACTGATGCTTAACACTTTAGTCATCTTGCACCTGAGAAAGTGTTCTTTGCTATGAAACTGGTTAGGGTAGATACAAAAAACAACTTCAACATAAAGCCTGATGTACTCTAGCTTATTCGTTAGATTATAAAAACATAAAAATCATCCGTTTTTTGAGCTGTAGCATTATTAAAGAACTGCTCAAATATCAAAGAGTAGTAGTGTACGGAATTTCTTGTTAAAACTATCAATCTTATTTGTTTTTCCCTTGTGTTTTTAATCAGAGAGTGATTGAGTAAAAATTATGTTCCCAGGTCACACCAGGTGGATCACCAGATCTTTGCGTTGAGTAAGCTAGACGTAACTGGCGACGGTAGGGAAGAGGTGATTGCCTGCTCTTGGGACGGTCAGACTTACATCCTTGATCAGGTAATCTGTTGCTGTAATCTTGATCTAGGAATTGATATATTTCAAACAGTAACAAAAATGCAACTGTAACGTGTAGTTTTTAGTTTGAGGGATTTCTTAACATATGTTTTAAAATAATTGGGATAAGGATTTTTAATTCATAGGCGATTTCGGTTCATTTAAATGTTCGGTGCTGACAGCCGAAAGTACTACAGGGACAGTCAGCTTGGCCCAGCAGATTTACTCTGTGAATCAGCAGTCTCCTGACCCTACACCAGTGCTCCTGGCAGCAAAGTGTGTAACCACCTCACCATGCAAGCTTTTGTCCCAGGAGTGAATAGGTAGCTCTGGTCAAGTGACAACAGAAGTGATTACTTGTGGTTAGGTGACAAAGGTCTCTCTACAACAGTGAGTAGCTCAAGGTAGGGAATCTCGTCCCATCGTGGGATTGATTCCTACCCTGGCACGCTCTGGTACTAGGAGTGGACAAGATGGACTTTTAATTTCCAGTTGGGAATTTGAATAACTCAGGAGAGACTTGATTTTATACACAGGATATATTCTTGTTTTTCACGGCAGAATAAGCCCAAATATGTATTAATAACTTTTTGAGCCGACAGCAACGACAAAAATCATTATTGGTAACCTTGCTAGAGTCATAGTTACACCTGCCGCATTAGTTTAGCATTCTTAATTGACCAACATTCAGTTTCCTTGATTGCTAACAATAATTGTCTACACGTTAATACTTAATTGGCGTCTGCAATTGTTAATATGAGTGCACAACCGTCAATTGACGTCTGGAATAATAAGTGACTGTTAAGTGTGTAAGTTGTTAATTAGCGCTTCCGAAAGTCAATAAGTGTACAAGCATTAGTTGCAGTCAGTGCTAGTCAATATGTATGTGGATGACTGGAGTATGCCATTTGCAATCGTTGTTTAGCCTTTGCGAAACCGTAATTGTGTAATTGCAACCACTGCCAAGAAGGACTTTTTTTAGCAAAATATTCCAGTTTTAACCCTTTGTGCGGTAAAAACATGTATACTTGCAGCATTGTATCTTTTAAACATGCATTCCTACTTTTTTAATATTGCAACACTGTAGTGTTCAGAGAGACAGGTTATTTGTTTGATTTTGCCTATCCAGCAACAAGGTACAATGATCTTTTAACAAGAAGTATTAATCAAAGGTATTTTAGAGTTAATAAAGTGAATAAATTTGTATTTAAGCATTCATTTATATATAGTGGACCATCTTATTTTAACAAATTACCTCTATGTATTAAAGAAACCAATAATATTACGTAAGCATTTTTGTTCTAAAGTAAAAGCCTTTTTGTACTGTCAAAATGACATCACTTTCTAATTTAAGTTAAGGTGCATTATCTAAAAGTAATTTTGTTTGAAATATTAAATTATGTTGAAACAGTTTAAATTGTTCACAAGCACTCTTTGTTACCACATTACCAATGCACAGACGCCACAGAGGTGCGCTCAACTGGCAGCATGATATTGTACACTGGACTCTAGAAGTTATTTGTTTTTATTTTGCTATCACTGGCCACAGTACCAGTGAATAAATCATTATTTCTCAAAATATGCCGCCAGAGCACAGCATGTGACGGGCACCTTCCCCCTCCACCTATACAACAACAGAACAGCTGATTCCCGCCATTACTAGTGGTGGGAAGGCAACATCACGTGATTGCAGCGCTCTTGCCGTAGCAAGTTAGACGCTACTAACGTGTAAACACGCCTCAGTTTAGTTCTCTTACCAGCATGTCAGTTTGAATGGTTATTAGTTTGTTTGTTTCGATATTTTTATAGTTATTTTAGTATAAGGAAAGGGAAACAAAATTAGCCATGACTTAATTTAAAAAAATATTTTTGTACTTCCTCTAGCCATTCACTATGTGATGCTAAAAAATCTCATACCGCAGTAAGGGTTAAAAATTTGTCCAGTCTGGCAATAGGATTTTTTG
This sequence comes from Matsumurasca onukii, assembly GCA_018831715.1. Lineage (NCBI taxonomy): Eukaryota > Metazoa > Arthropoda > Insecta > Hemiptera > Cicadellidae > Matsumurasca > Matsumurasca onukii. Next base: position 21,091,826 of record CM032065.1, read on the forward strand.
AAAAATTCCAGACTTGATACTGAGGCTGTAAAGTACTGACCCACTGAAGGGAATGGCTCGCTGAAACCAATGAATGAGAAGCAACACATGCCACATGTTTCACCCAAATACAGTTGTGTAGTGAAAACTGCGTCCAATAAAGGTGTTGATTTCAGGACAAGCACAGCGTGCGCTTCCATCTGCAAGAGTCTGTGTCTACGTTCTGCTCGGGTCTGTACACTCTGCGGCCCAACTCCACACCCGTCCCTTGCTTCGTCTACGTTACCTACAATAACAAGGTAATAACCTGCATGTTGTCAATGGCTGGGAATAGTACAGAGAATAGAAGGTACACTTAGTAAATTACCCTTACGTTGCTAGAATTTATTTGATTTATTGTTACAAATTTGATTGAAACTCAACGCTTGGGATCCAAACTTTGTGGAGACCAAAACTGACCAAAATTCCTTTCTGTCTGTCTGTAAAACTTTTAAGCCATTTTGGAACTATAGCTAATCCAAAGTGGGCTCTGAAAAAGCTTTATCCCCAGCGGCACACTTCGCCAGGTGGCGAATCATAACTGGCGTAACTGACGGAAAAATCCTGTCTGTCTGTAACGCTTTTAAGGCATAACTGCTTATAACCAAACTCGTACAGCTGAAGCTAGTCGGGTTGGCGATGAAACTTATAAAGTTTAAGAGTTTAGCCCATTACAGTAGTATTGTGTCTTTACGCAACATTTGGTGTCAACCCGATACGGTTAATCTCAAAGTTGACTGTAAGTGGCAAAACCAAAAGCTGGCTCTAAAACATCGGAAGTAAATATGACTCACAAACGACCTGCTTCAGCCTTTGGCCTCAGCTTTCGTGGTCTTTTTCTACAGGCGTTTAAAGGCTTTTCCCTACGCTCACAGTCATACTTCGGCCACAGACTTACAGGGTTTTATACTGCAAGTTATACTACATATCATGAAAGGAAAACGAAAGGAAGTAAAAAACAAACAATAAAAGGGGTAAAATGTACTAAAAAAATAAAACACTCATTTGGTTTCCGTTTGTTTGTACATTGAAATGAATTCATTGGTTTTTGGTATAAGTTCATTGGTGGTTGGTGGTTAAGTTTTATTTTACTTTGTAAATACCAAAACTGGCATTATAAAATTCCTATCTGTCTGTCTGTTTGTAATGTTTTTGAGCCATTTTAAAACTCTTATAACTCAAAATCAGCTGAAATGATGGCGGTGAAAATTTTTTATAGGCTTGGCTCATTACACAGTGTGTCTTTGTCTATAGATTATTTAATAATACATACAACATCCACAAAATAAATGGCAGAGAACCAAAGTGGGCTCTGAACTTACCTGTAAGTCTGAGGTTGAAGCATGACTGTGAGAGTAGCGAAAAGCCTTTAAACTTCCGTGGTAATAGAGCACGAAAAGCTAAGGCCAAAGGCTGAGGCGAGGTTGTAAGCGGTGTACACTAGAGCTAAAATTAGTGATTTAGTGTAACAAATTGCAAAGGAAATTCTTTATTCATGCCAGCGGTGCTTTAGCTCTAAGCTGTGTCGGCCTGGCTATGTACAAAAACAATAAAATGGCGAACTCATAGGGAAAGAGTATAATTTACCAAACAACACAAACATTGATTTTTTAAAGAAACATCTAGGTAAATATAATCACAAAAATTAAATATTTAAATCCCGTAGCGTAGCACGGGTACTGTCAGCTAGTTTTTATATGATTTACCAGTGTTGAAAATCTGCTTTTTGTGTTTCTTAATTATTGTATTTGTCAATTATTTTAAATATTTGTATAAATTTCACTGTACTAAAACCAAATATCTTTAATTTTTGCAAAATTTTCAGAAATACAGAAACTTAAAATTTAATTTAAACTAGGCCTTATTTAAGAGTTTAATTCTTTAATTTTCCCTCATGATTTTTCTTCTCTTCCAGATATTGCTCTTCCACAACATCCATATAGAGAGTATGGTGCTACGGAATTACTTGTCCCATTTAAAGAACAAAAAAGAAATCATCCGTTTGCTAGGCCCTGAAGGCTAAAGACAAGAAAAAGTTAAAGGAATTCATTTCAAAAAACCTCTATGCCAAAAGCAAATGTGAGTAGCTACCTCAAATTAGTCTAACTATTACTTGTTCTATTAAACATTTGTTATTTATATTAGTGCATTGATAAAGTTTATTCAACTACTCGATTGAATTTATTTCATATCCTTTTTATTAGTAGTTTAATAATTGGTTCTAAATTTCATACCATCCAAAAGTACAATCCACCAGTCCAAAGTAACCCATAGAGGTTAGTATTAATTTGGTTAGGTTACGTTATTAATAGAGGCTAATCTAGTCATATTCTCTAATAATGAATAGGGACTAGGCAGACATGGATGTATAGCCTGCAGACAATTTTCTTGAGAAATTAAGTAATTTTTCTCTTAGAAGCTCCTTTTTCTTAAAATATGTTTGAGGACTCTCCAAGTTAAGCTTGTTTTTTATAGAACTCTTAAGGAAAGAGGAGGAAAATAATACAAACGCATCTAAAAAATGACACCTTTTATTCATGTTGTCACAACATTATATTTAAACATTCATAGAACAAGAGACCATCTTTGAACATGCTTGAAGGATTCTCAAAATATTTAAAAGTAGTTATAAGTAATCATAACAAAAGCTACTTTAGCAACATTTGAGCAAATTTGTATTCTTTTTAATGTGAATAAACTAACCCATGTTGTCTCAAAAAGCGGCTGCCCACCTCACCTCCCATCATTTCGGATCGCCCATAGTAGTGAAAGCAACAATGGCTTCAATTTTAAATTTTGAAGGTAAATTATAATTTTGCGCAGTTAGGCATAAATCTTTGAGTGGCTCTCGCCAAGAAACCATCAGAGGAACTCGTGATTAGGGCAGAGAATATATCGTAGAATGGGTCATTAATTTTCAAATTTATAAATTGCATTTGTTCTTAGTTGCCAAGTGATTTATATTTTATAATTATTTATAGTTCACAATTTGTAATTATGAAAACTAAAGAATGACTACAATATGTTCTCTGGCTGTACAGTTGGCTGGAGTAATGACTATCAATATAAAACTTTACCGCGAACTCCGGAGAAAAAATGTCGAGACTTGATGAAAATTACTCAAACTCGTGAGTTCCGATCTCAGGATCTGATACTTTACAGGCCTAGTTAGTTTTCTTTTCAATTTCAAGACAATTCATCATCAGCTCTTGTGCTAAAATACAAAAAGGTTTTCTTCCATTTAATACTGAGTTATGGAATTATTCAATTAAATATCACAAAACTCATTTTATTTTCATAATAATCTCCCAAAACATAAAAAGATCATGCACCGATAAAAATTAAATTTTAATCAATCTACTATTAAACCCGTGAAACTAAACCTAAACAAGTCTTGAAGTAATAAATTTATAGACAAGAGAATTAATTAATAACCTAACAATGGTGATTCTAAAATCAGTCTCTCGTTTTGCCATGAAAAAATTTGGCGTATATGAAATTATCATATACTGTACCTATATGAAATTAAAATACACACTACAGTTGTAACTTTTGTATTATAACTTTGTCATGTTTCTCTTTACCTTTATTGGAAAAAATGTAATTAGGTAGTTTTGTGTTTAATTAATTTTGTTTCAACCAACATTCTTTATAAAACATTTGACAGACACTAAGATAATTAAAAAAAATTAAAACTCTAGCTAACTTCCTTAAAGATGAAACATTTTTCTTTAGTATGTCATTGAACTTAGAAGTTCTCCACTTAAGTATTAGATTCCCATAAACCCTCTTTATGCTTAGTAAACACTTTTATTGTGATGTTGCCCACTTACTTCATAAAAATTAAAAAAACAAATATTCACATTTTGTTGAAAATGCTTTTGACATAACCTCTCTCTTAGTTTGAAAACTAGTCACGAGAGACTTAATGTTTAGACTCACCAAATAAATAAAAACTAGACAATCCCTACTCGTACACAACCTGGTCTCCCTAGCGTGTTGGTTTATCGCAGATACGAACGACTGTACAACGACTTATGTTAGAGTAGTGTGATCTTCCACTCTGTGGCCATGCTGACTCCGGGCTTGCGCACGGTCAACAGCTGTAGCGCATTGTCGTACGTTGTCTCCAGCTCAGCTGACGTCCCGTCTGTAACATGAGGTAAGAGTAGTTCTCACACAAATCTTTTCAGTCTTGGTATCTGTGGCTTTTTAATATTACCACCACTATCGGTTTGTAAGGTGACTTTACAATAACGCTAGGTAAAGATCAAGGTTGAAAATTAGGAAGGACTTTGTGGTCATGATTTTGTCTTGTTAAAAAAGACAAAGTTTGTTTATTAGAGATGCCGGCAGATTCTTTTAGATTCAAGGTGAGAATTAGAAACGTTCTTCAGATATGAGAAAGATAAAGTTTTATTTTATTTCTATAACGCTATTAATTAAACTTTAAGTCTTTAATTCAACCATCATCAATCAACAAAACATTTCAAACAAAGAGGAGACTTTAAACGTTATTGAATCATATTCAGGTCAAAATATTAGTTAACTTTTATGGATGTGTTAATACCCTTTTAACAAGTGCTAGAGATCAATCTTGTACCTTATAACTGCGCACGCTGAATGGCACTCCTCTATCTACCCCCATTGTCCATTACCAAACCATAATTCTCGCAAGAAGTCAAAACACTCTGGTTTTAGCAGTACCTTCCTTTCTTTGATCAAAATTTCATTAATTTGCAAAAATTAAGTTGCTCTAGAGACGCAGGATATGACAGTTGAAATCTTGTCAATGATGACTTACCGCTTGATGTAGCCGTAGCTTTCTTGACTCCTGGAGGCAGTCCCACGATAACCACTCGCTCCAGCCACGACTTTGTGGCATAGTGATGCTTGGGCAGTGCAAACCTACAACAATCATCAGCTTATAACAACACATCCGCTGACACCTTTCACTTTAATCGTGCAACATAACAAGACGATCGGATTACTAAAGTTTAAAATAGGTTTGAAAGGAAGAGCCTTATGGCTAAACTAGGTGAATTTTACAAGGGGATAGAGGATAGCTCCTCTTTGATAGGGTTTTATCAAAGCACAGAGTTCCTAACCCTGTGCTTTGTGGGTTAGGAATTCTGTGCTTTGATAAAGACCTTAGTAAGGGCGAAATATCAGTGTTTTTTGTGTGAGACTCTTCTGTGTGCCTATTTTTGTTGACCCCTAAACTTGTTTTTCTTAGGTAAGCTAGCTTCTATCCTCTCTCTCCTTGTAAAATTCACCTAAAGTTTAAAATAATTAGAACTTGAACGGTCTATTCAACCAAACATGCATTAGATCTTTTCCTTTCAAATTAGAAGAGTGGACATTCATATGATACTCGTACTTACTTGGATGTGAGTTGGTTGTTTTCAAACTTGAAATTCAAGTAAAGACCTTGCTTGTTGTATAGGTACTGGAAGGTTTCTCCATCGTCGATATACAAGTTGCCTTGCGCTGTGCCCTAAACAAACAGTAGTACATTATAAGATGCATTTTAAACAAACAGGTTGTCCTGGGTTTAGGTCAATTAAAATTTCCATAGTGGGAAATATTCCAGATTTCCCAGTTTTTTTTAGAAAGACTTTTTTTAGGCTACAATTTAAATGTTCAAACACCTTTAAAATATCATTTTAAGAGTGTCAAAGTTACTCTTGCCGGTAGAAATAAACTTTCCAACATTTACACATTCTCTCTTCAGACGATATTTAAATCTATCTTTTGTCCTAAGAGAATTCGGCAATTGCAATTGAAGCCAGTTAGTGTACGGTTACTTACGTTGATGCCCAGCGCTACGATGAGTGTGTAAGGGTCGTCGTGAGTGAGTGAGGAGGCGCGCCTCACTCTGAATCTGCGAGGCACAATCGTCCCACCACGCTGGTAGTGTGGAACCTGGCAAAATTTGAGGTTAGTGACTGTTTGTTATATTTCAAACTGATAGTTCTACCTAAAAATTCTGTATATTTATCGTTGATTTGGTATGATAGAAGAGGACTGTGGTGGCACTATGATTGTTCATTGTGTAGTAGGATATTTGCCATTGGTGCTCGATCGTGTAAACTTGATGATTCAAGACAAAGGACATTCTCCTGCGCCCTTGAGAGATTCAATAAAACTACCTTTCAAGGAATAGCGGAAATTTATTTTTGCAAATATTTTTGCAATTTGGGTTTAGAGCTGACTTAACAAGCTACGCAGGAAGGGTTTCAAGTAGAAACTTTTGTGAATTTAAATAGGAAAACTAGGGATGAGTTGGTTCTCGGAAATAACCGGAACCGAAAATTGACAAAGTCGGTTCCGGAACCGGCCCCGATTGCGAAATACACATTGGGGTTAGGGGTGTGTGAGTACTCGATGTATTGAGTCCGAGTATTTACCGATATTTGAACTCGGCTCGACCTGATCGGTAAAGCTCGAAATTTGGTCGAGTAATTTCACCGCGGGCGATAAAGGGAGGCAAGAGATCGCCGTGAACGGTATCGAAGTCGTGATTTCACCGCGAGCGTTAGCGGGTGTCAAGAGATCGCCACGAACAGTATCGAAGTCGTGATTTCACCGCGAGCGTTAGCAGGAGTCAAGAGATCGCCGCGAACGGGACCGGAACCGACCGAACCGAGAATCGATTTTTTCTCAGAACCGGTAAAATTTTGGAACCGACCCATCTCTAGGAAAACTAATTTTTTCATCCATACTTGACAAAACAACACTTTTGCCAATTTTAAAGCGAAGATGTTTTAAGACACTTACCTTGTGAATATCGACAGGTATGTTTACAGCGCCATTGTTGTGGTAGGCCTGGAAGGTGTCGAGGTCGTACCATATCTCGTCGGCTCCGGGGAAGTACACAGAAACTTGCTGTGCCCGAGACTCTGTCACTGGCCGAGCCATTATTGAGTCACCTGACCAACAAACACAGTCATAAGTTCTTTTAGAAAAACGTATAATACCAAAGATGGCATAATATTCGCAAATTGAATTTTAGGGCTGATAGTTCTTAATTTCTGGTATTTGTTTATTTACGTTGAAACTTTAATTTGCATTTCATTGGGTTGGAAATAGTTTTTAGACAACCTCATGAATAAAAATATGACAAATAAAAAGTGTTTATTCAAGGGAAGTCCCTTTTCGGTAAAAGTACCTATGACTATTTTATGAAAGCTTAGGTAAGTTATCTAGGTCGAGTTGGGTGATAATTTATGTGTGTGGTTAGGTAACTTGCGGATCCGTGGTGGATTGGTTACAAGCGCAAGCTCATCACTCCAGTGGCGCAAGTTCAATCCCCGCAGTCTCCACTCACAATTAGTAATGTGACTAAACAGTGACACTAGGTAAAGGTCGAGGTTGTGTGGTAGAAAGGACTTTGTAGTCATAACTTTACCTAGTTAAACTTTAACTTAAGGGCTACGAAACTAACAAATTGACAGTTACTCCCGCCATTTGCAAGTTTTCCTGCCGAAATAATAAGCATGAAAAGCTAGAACAACTTACTAATGACAACTAGGTACACCAGTACTCACCGATGATAAGTTGACTGTCAAGCGTAAAGGTGTTGCGGTCGTGGGGAAACTCTGCCCACAGAGGGCGGATGACGGGCAGGCCGGTGGTGTTGTGTTGGTAGAACGCAGTGTACCAAAGCGGCAGCATCGTATAGCGCAGGCGCAGCGCGTCCCTCACCACTGCCAGAGTCTGTGCGTCGTACAGCCACGGCTCACGCCGCTTTGTGTCCAGGTGAGAGTGCGCCCGGAAGAACGGTAGGAACACCCCAGTCTGTTAACAGCATCGCCTTGATCAATAACCTTATTTATTAACTGATCCGCTTCGTTTATGAAATAATTAACTTTTTGACAAATCATTTATAGGTGACGTAAAAATTAGCTCCTCTGAATCAATGAGTTTTTTAGGTGTCATTATTGACAAACATCCTAAGTTTCATGAACACATTGATCATGTAGCCAAAAAACTGTGATCAGGAATTTTTGTACATCGACGTCTTTCAAATCTTCTACCACCTCCCACCTTATTAGGAATACATTACGGCCTAATTTTTCCTTTTATAAATTACGCTGTTCCAATTTGGGGAAGTGAATCAACTAGTGCAAAATTGTTATTTATACTAAAAAAAGCTATTCATACCATTTTTAATTAAAACCCTCGTTCATCCTGTAAATCCACTTTCCAAGAAAATAGAATATTAACATTCTCATGCATTTATATCCTTGAAATTTCTTATAAAAAACCGTACAAATGTTTTTCCCGAAAATCCGTCTAGCTCCCATGACCAAAGAACCCGATCAAATTTACCAATACCCTATTATAAGACAGCTTTTTTCGAGATCAAAGACCTCTCAAATAGTCAATTTTTACAACACTCTCCCAACTTGTTTAAAACAAATTCAAAACTGTGATAAGTTAAAGATCTGAATTAAAGAAAATATTAATGGTAGGCCTAAATGGTTTTTACTGTGTCCAGAAATTCTAAGACTATTTTAAAAATAAATAATTTTACACTATTTAAAAAAAATTTAGCTTTAACTATTTGTTAAAATGACGAGTGGCAAAAGCGGTTTTAAAGAGCGAGATTCAACCCAATTCAAATATATGGAATTGAGAGAATGTACCAATAATTATGATTTATGATCGAATTTATCATTTTTGAATTTATGACCCAGTTCGAAGGTGTTGCAGGCACAAAGATTCCTACATTTAATTACATTCTATGCTTAAAAATATCTTCATTCTATTCCTGTGGGCACTATAACAAACCTTCAACTTTCAAATTATTTAAAATTGTTTCTCGTTTAAAGGTAAAAAAATGAGACACTCTTCACTTAAATTATATTTCCACCCACCTGATACCAGCGCATGAACATCTCACTGTCTGGGTACTTAAAGAAGCCACCGACGTCAGCACCGCAGAAGGAGAACCCGGAAACAGCGAGGGACAGACACATCGGGATAGAGACGGCGAGGTGACTCCACTCTGCGGCGTTATCACCCGTCCAAATAGCGGCGTAGCGTTGTGTCCCGGCGAACGCAGAGCGGGTCAGGATAAACGGGCGGCGCTTCTTGGCCGGGTCAGGCTCTCCCGCGCGATCCAACAGACCTCTGTACGATACTGACAACTGCGGACAGGTTGCTTGTAAGTTAAAAGGTTTACCAAATATGATATTCAGAATAAACTAAATTTTTTAAATACTGCAAGTTCCCCTTAGTTGTAAGATAAATAAAAATTACTTGTAACATATCAAGTCATTTAAGTCACGAACACTCATGGTTTAAGTTAATCACTTACACACTGGTGTTTATTCAAATATTCTTTTCTACATAAAACTTGTTATTTTAATAATATCCGAATATGTGTCCTTATTATTATCAGATTATAAACTTTTACTTGAATGCGTGGCAAACAAGGACCTTTAAAACTGTCATGCTACTGAATCCAACTATAGGACACAAAATTAGATTTGTGAGAAAAGTCTTTAAATCTACCACGCACCATCAATTGCCCGTACTCGTTGTGAATATCTCTGTGCTCCCAGCCATTGTAGTGCTTGCAGTCCTTCGGCATGGTGACTTCGGGTCCGTTAAACACTGACGGCTCGTTCATGTCGTTCCACAGGTACAGATCGCGCGACGAGCCCTCCCAGTGCGCCAGACTGTAGCGTGACGCGAAGTAGTCCCTCACAGCCGGGTTGAGGAAGTCCAAGTAGCTGGAGGAGCCAGGCCAGCACCAACCTGGGAGCAGACCGTCAGGTTAAGCGAAAGAGAGGACTAGATAAAAGAAAATTAACAAATTCTTTTTCTGTACGGACCCTTAGCAAGTTAAGGTTTTCGTGTAGTAGCTAGGATGGTGCCGAATCAGTGATAATAACACTTCATTATTAATGTTAGGTTTGAAAGGAAGAACCTTATGGCTAAACTAGGTGAATTTTACAAGGAGAAAGAGGATAGTAGCTAGCTTACCTAAGAAAAAATTTTAGGGGCCAACAAAAATAGGCACACTGAAAAGTTACACACAAAATTCACTGATATTTCGCCCTTACAAAGGGCTTTATCAAAGCACAGAGTTCTTAACACTAAACACAAAAAAAAAAACAAAATGGCGGGCATTCACTTCATTATTAATGACATTTTCATTGATTCAAGCAGAAACGACAACTGTGGGGTCATTTTACTGCCGCGAACACCATCTGTACACAAGACCAGACAGTAAACAATTCATGGTGTCTTTTTGTTGCACAAATTTGAAAATTATTTAATCCCAAACTTATTCTGAAGACAACACTTCTTAACTTTAATTTTACGGGCTACGTAGGACCATTTTAGTAAGTTGAAGTTACTGTCTTTCTTCTTTTTCTCAGCACAGTACTTCTTTATCCTTTCTAAGAGCAGTTTTCTTTCTTCATCCGTTACCACTCTACCTCTCTTCTGTCCTCTCTTTATTCTGTTTTAACTGTAGTCTTGTTTGGTTATCTTTTAATACGTTGAGTGTGTCTGTTTTTTTCTTTAAGATCCTCTGCTTCTTAACTTTGTACAAATATTTTTATTTTTCGGCCTAATAAAAGCATTAGATTAAAGTAAACCTAGTCTATTCCAGAACTGATCCAGTGCAGTTGATACCTTCGTAGTCGTTGTTGTCCTTGTTCTTGACATAGTAGCCGTTGTCCGTGGCGTCGTTGTGCAGGAAGTAGCCGTTGTCTCGCTTGATGTGAGGGTCCACGATGGCGACCAGTTTCCTGCCCACTGCTGTCAGGTTGGCTTGCATTTCCAGGGGCTTTGAGAACTTGTAGCTGTCCCATGTGAAGTACCTAAACGCAATCGATATGTTATCTTCTTATTGTCTTGTAATAGTTGTATGAGTACTTAAACTGTCATAGTTTCATCAACAATTCATCAATTTAATTCCTAAGATGAATTAATCCTTAATTATCTGACAAATTCATTTGGACTAAAAGTCTAAAATACTTCTCCCAATATAAAGAGCTGTAGTTTGCTGGATCTACTTACTTCTTGGCATTAGTGTGTTCGATGTCCAGCCAGATGACGTCCATGGGCAGATCGTAATGGTCGAAGCCTCTGTTCACCATGTCCACGTCTTCTTGGTCGTTGTAGTTCCACCGGCATTGATGGTAGCCGAGGGAGAAGTACTAAAACATCAACAAGCACGTTTCGTCATCTGCGGTAAGTATTAGGAGAGGCGGATGGAATAAGTAATTTGCCTAAACTTGTTCTGAGTAGGTATTATTCAGGGGTCAGAGTGAGAGAAATTTACCACAAATTTCTCTGTGAATGTATTCCAACATAACTTAAAACTTAATGTTTCCCTTATTAGTCAGAAAAGACTAATACATTTCACCAATCACAAAATTAATTCATGAGCTCAAGAAACCCTCTACGTACCGGAGGAAGGGGCGCAGTGCCAGAGAGGCCGGCGTACTGCTTGAACACATCGTGCGGTCGCGGACCCATCATGAAGAACACGTCGACGATACCACTCTCAGACATGAAGTGAAGGTCCACCTGGGGCTCCTTACTGCTGCGGCTGACGAAGTTGACGATGGACGACACTACGTTGCTGTCCGAGTTGCTGGCTACGTCCACCCACGTCTCGGCCGCATTGTTCCAGAACACACCCACCGTGTGTGACACACTGTAACAAGTCGGCGTCATGTTAGATACAACTGTATGGATATTGGAAACAAAAGTATAAAATAAAACCCATGTCAATGGAAATTAAATAAAATTGCTAATTTAGTTTATTTGCTTTATAAAAATTATAGGTTAACTATGCTTTACCGCTACATTTTTCTTCTCTACAAGGACTGATTAAAAGTCACAGTCGACCTACCTGTGAGCGAGGACGAAGGGGATAGCTGCGTAGAGAGCCATGTTAGTGTTGATCTCGTACTCAAACACATCCAAGTTGAACAGTCGGTAAGGATCACCACTCCTAGAACCAAAATAATTTTTTAAAACAAACTAACAAATACAATGAACATGTGGAAACAAAGAGAACAATCCCTTCTACCCCAACTTGTAAATTTATCATACTCGCGGAGGTTTTCTACGGATCCAACACTTACGCGGTAGGTTTGAGGTGGAGTGAGTCAGCGTGTTCGGGGATGCCGTAAGCTTGCTCCGCTCCAAGGAAGGACAGGTCCAGTGCTACAGCCTCTGGGCCCTTAGGCTTGGTGTCATGATGTCCCTTGAAGTTCTCCTCCCACGCACCAGGGTCGCTTATCTCTTGGGGATCTTCCGGTTCTCCTTCGGCTTTCCTATGTCAATACAAGTTTCATGATAAGAGAATTTCTTTTTAAGTTTTGAAATATCAATATTCAAGCCATATGTTATTCCTGATTTTGGGAACTATTTGTCAAGATGAAACCCAGAATTAATTTGGTTCTGTTCAGGCGATAGTTGTAACACTTGTACAAGTTTTGAGTTGTACACACAGTTATTTTGTATCACTCATATATAAGTCTAATCTGTCTCTTTTTTTGTGAAACGAAACTTTTCAGACATCACATCTAAGCTAAGAAAAATCAGAAGTGATTCTAGCTTTGTTGTTGGCCTAAGTTCATAGGCTACCTTGTTTTGATTTTGCTCATCTGGATTGATTTTTAAGACAGACAATCTATGCAGCACACAAAGAATAGATATTTAGTTCATGCCAAAATTGAACTGTACTGTTCTTTTCCGGTTTTAGACTATCTTAAAAGATTATTTTAGCTGTTCAAAATAAGACCTATGTAACTTGAACATTCATCAAGTCCCAACAATATTATTTATATTTCACCAGGACCTTCCCTGAGATTGTATCATCTAAAATATGTTTCATTACTCTCAACCGAAACACTTGTTCACAAGTATCATATACTACTCACGGCTGTGGCTTGGCACGGTGGTGTTCGAAGCGCATGAGTCCGCGTTCGTTGGCGCTCACAGTCAGCTGGTCCCCGGAGTACATGTCCAGGCGGAACGGCGCTCCAACTAACACAGCCTTGTTAGCGCCACATTTCACCGTCACAGAGTTCTCAGTCTTCTCGGCAACCTCCAACCTGCTCCGCAAAAGTAGGTTAAATGGTGTAATAAGGGTGTCCCATGTTAAGTAGGTTTTGATAGTAAAGTACTTGAGTGAAGAATTTTGTATGGTCAAATGACATTCATAAACCTTTTTTTTTTTGATAAATTCAGATTTTTTCAAATTCTCTGACTTTTTTAGACCTAGAAGCCTAGACCTTACTCTGAAGAAACAGATATTTTGTTAATAAAATGTCCATGGTAAGTAATACCACTTTTACAACTTTTTGCAGCTTATAAATGGCGACAGATGGTTAGATATTATGTTCTTACTTGTCACGAGGTGGCTCGCCTTGTAGAGAGACTTGTGGTCGGTAACGGTTGAACGTCGGCCGCGCCTCGTCCACTTCCAGTCTCCACCGAGCATCCGTCAGTGCTGTCAGAACCAGGCGGAAGTGAACTCCGTTGTCAGCGTTCACCAGGTCCCCCACCACCTGACTCTCGCTCACCTGCAGAGAATCCAGCTGCAACTCGAAACTCGACTTGCCAGCCTCCATCTTGCGGCATCGTCTGAAACAATACACAACAGTAGTGTGTAGCGAACCCCCCAGTAAATAAGTTTTTCCTTTATTAATCAATTGCGTGCTAGAAAGAAATTTTTTTTAGATATTCAAAGTTATTGAGTTGTCATTAAAAATATTTTATTAGGTATAAGTCTAAAGCTACATAAAAGGTTATTACATCTAATAAGTTAAATAAACTTAGTAGGCTTTTTTTAAATTAATTTATCTTACCTGCAAAAACTGCTTTGTTCACAAGTTTTGAAATTGTTTCTGTCCACTGTTTGCACATTGCTGATCAGGAGGCAGGCAGCAAGGAGTTGAGGCCATGAAAATCGCCTGAAAAACCCACTGACAACTTTCTTACAGAAATCAAAATTACATGATGAAATACCTCTTTTCATAAACACCGAGACGTGAGATTTTTTCAATAGTGTAGTTGTACAGTAGACTCCTCATTCAGCCACCTAGCAACCGAGCCAATAGGGTCCAGCTAAAGTGCCATTAAGGGTAAACTATTGGTTCTGTTAAAATAAAGTCAGCGTACAGCACTTGTTTAGAAGCATAAATATCAACAGAATTATCACTTTTCTGGTATTATTCCAATAAGGTGACTTGTCTCCTCATGAGCTAAAACTGATTTAGCACAATGAGAAGAAGATCCCTAAAAAAAAAAATGGTTTTGATGCGAGGTACACATTTATACTTAAGTGGCTTTAAAGTTGGGACTATTTTAAAAGTGTAGACGTGCGGATGCGGTACGCGTGACACCAAGACTCTTGTGACAGTCTCTGTCAGCCACTTAAAATTATCTTAAAGGAGAATAAGGTATTATCGTTAGGTTAGGTAAAGCCGTAAAGTTAGTTTATTTTTTGTGTGAAAACATTTTTTTTTAATAGGCTAGTTTCTGCAACTTTCTCTAAATTAAAACATCTTTTTTTGGCTGGTTTTAACTTAGAAAAATGCCTGTCAGAGAGTGTCTTGGTGCCGCGCGCACGCCTCCGCTCGTAAAAAAATCGCAACTTTAAAGCAATTTTTAAATCTATTCCGCGTCTTACAAAAAGTTTTTTGTTTGCATAGGGTCATCTCCTCATTGTGCTAAATCAATTTATGCTAGTTAGAAGACAAGTCAATATATTGGAATTTTAGCATTTTTCTTAGTAAACTTTCGTTGGGAAAGCAGAGGAAAATTTGTCCTATCTCTGTTGTCAGGAAGGTGGTTGGCCAAACCATGGATAGTCTTCAAACTCAAAATCTTGAGTCTACTGTGCTGTTTTAAGAGTTAAAATATAGCTGGTGCACAAATTGTTTTTGCACCCCTTCCAAGAGTACAACAGCCTATTATTTGCCTTAACTTTACCACTTTGAAACTTTCTACTATTGCAAAAAGCACTTGTGTAAACTTTTATATGTTTGAATCAAAGCTGGACTTAAGACAGTGAACTTCATAAACGTTCTTGGTCTAATTAAATTTGAAAATATTTTAGTCGCATCCATGCTAGTAAAAGTCACAAGACAACCTTCTGCAAGAAGGAGGGAGGATTGGAATACTTACAAGATAAAAATTACTATTGTATTTATTGCTTTAAAAACTTACCTCGAAAACGAACCCATTGTCTAGGGCCTAGCCTAAACCTTCCCTGATGACTTAGCTGTAAAGTTTCAGCGATACAAATTAATACAAAACCTAACACAAGAAAAATTTAAAACATGGCCAGCTAAAACCGGACGTGTTTAAGAGTCTCCTATATGCATTTTCCGTAAGAAAATTATTGTTAATGCAAATAATCGTATTTAACTTTTGACAAGGGATGAAAGACCGAATTAGCTTGAATCTTGACTTGAGTGTTGAGTGATGGCCGTATCGAAACCGAAAATTCAACCGGCCCTTTTTTACATGTGTTCTTGTTCCACGTAATTTTGAGATACAACTGTGTACAAACATAACACACACAAATTATGTTGAATCATTTCGTATTGTATCAGCTAAACCTATTAAAAAAGTTATCCAAACCGATTTATGTACATTTTAAGAGAGTATTTCAAATTTCCCAGAACATTTGGAACACCAATCATATTTCGTAACGTGGATGTTCAACATTATTTCGATGGGAAAGCAACAAGTATTTAAGTACTCAAGTATCTATTTATATGAATATTAAAAACATTATTCGGGACTCGATCCCGGATCTCTTACTTGCCGGGTGATTATGCTGACCACCATATCACCCGACCCGCCTATTTAAAAAAAATTGTCGTTCGAATTATAACGGTACAAAAAACTTTAAAAGTGATCTATAAAAGCTCAGTATAGTTCAGTATAAGCCTTTTCAACTGAAAATAAAATACATGTATTTATATACATATTTTAATAGTCCGTTTCACAAAGCACAACTTGTATTTCAAATTGTTTCATGCACATCAGTATAACGGTGAGGGCTCAACAGTTCGAATTTCGATCATTTAAACTTCGGCCATTTAACCTTCGATCTGTTGAACATAACGCGAATTGGGTGGACAAACTCAGAAGGCGGGATTTTTAGGGAAAATGGCGAGTAGAGGTTGGGGTAAAAAGTAGGGTGTAAAGCTGATAAACGGTACCACAAAAGGGAATTATGCATT
Organism: Matsumurasca onukii; assembly: GCA_018831715.1. Lineage (NCBI taxonomy): Eukaryota > Metazoa > Arthropoda > Insecta > Hemiptera > Cicadellidae > Matsumurasca > Matsumurasca onukii. The sequence goes on from CM032065.1 coordinate 21,108,079, forward strand.
GCTTATATTTCTAAAATGTTTTTTTCTATAAGATATTGTAATAAAAATAGAATAATGAAATATAATTATCGATCTTAATTTGTATAAACGCTTAATAGCTAATTTGTTACTAAAGAAATGTAATAATTATATACATTTTAATAGAGCAGTTACAAAATTAGATTGGTAAATATTATTTGCAATTACTTTTAGTGTGAGTGAGTGCAAATGTTTCATTTCATTTTATTGTAATTTGTGTTTTGCGACTCAATATTTTTATTGTCAAAGCAAATTTATATTGTTATTAAGCTAGGCTTAATGAATGGTCATGATTGTGTAAAATCAAGTAATGTAAACGCAATATTTTAACCTGGCAAGCCTAGTACGTGCATAACTTATCGAGTAGTAGACTAGTAGGACTAGCCTATTAAGCCTAGCTTTTTACACCTCAGTAGTAAAGGTTTGAAGTGATGTATTTTCAATTTAGATTAGGCTTATTTTATTTATGGTTAGGTTCATGTTTATGAAGGAAGAGTGAGCCGCTAAAGGCCTAGTTTATCCCAATAATCAATCACTTATTTTACTGCTGCGCACCAGTGATCTTGTCAACAAAGTCAATGGTGTATGGACTGTTTTCAGGTGCACAATGACATGATATTTTGATCAATCTGGTTCAGCTATGGTTTCCTAGAAAGCGGTGACCGCTACATTACAGCCATAATATGACGGTGAGTTTTGTTTTCAATGTTATCAGATGAGAGTGGTTTCCTAGAAAATGGTGGACGTAAAGTAGCGGTGAACTCTACTTAAGGGTTTCTCGCCAGGTGACACATATTGTTTTGTAAACAAAATTAGCTTACCCATTACTTTATACCTAAACCAGATATGATAACTAAAATAAACATGTCAAAAGTTGTTTTTATCTACATATGTTTAAATATTGTGTTGCGTCCACCGTCACGGTTACGTTCACGGCCGTAATATAGCGGTAAACCTTTTCCTAGGAAACCATAATTTATAGCTTTAGGTTTGACCATTTCAGGTTAGGTTTGTTTATTGCCTGGTCAATAACTTTCAAAAGATTTAAATCAAGGTAAATGATTGGCTGATTGAAAATCTCTATTACACTAAAGTCCCGCTAATCCGAACCCCGCTTATCCGAAAATCCGCCTAATCCAAACACTGTTAGGAAGGAAAATGCTGTACAATTTTGAGTTGTTAAAATAAATAAAATTAGTTTTCAAATTATGTCTTATGTTTAATAATGAACCAGCGCTCTCAATGACGCAGACATGCACACAAACACTGTTACAGGCCCTACTGCTCCATCCAACTGTATACTGCCCGTCATATCTGCGTACATTACTTCTGCGCTATTTATAACTGCAGTATACTACAGGATTAAAATACTTAATAATTATTGACTTTAATGATTTGACTTAATAATTATTCTGCAGCTAATGATTTTATTCAATGCTATAAAAGTGGTATTCAGAGTTGGACCCGCGCTCACTCTATAGTTGCTGTCATTCAGTGTTTTCTCGCAGATCAGGCCCCGCTGGACATATAACCATTGATTTTAAATTTAAAGTCAATGATATAACCATTTATAATCGGCGTTTTTAGAGTTTGCGAAGCCGCAGGTAAACCATTACAAACATGCATAACCTGAGCCTTAAAATGTAGGGTTTCGTTGTATTCGACTAGATTGGCTAAACAATAATTAAAATAAGGAAGAAAATGGACAGCAATCTTCCTCAGCGACTTAGTCTATAGTCCCCCACAGGTAATAGATGACCACCGAGTCGCCGACTTTCTGTAAAATCTTTATTTCTATATCTTTATTTCCGAACAATATAAAATTGTGTGGAACATTAACAATAACAAGAAAATATAAATTATGAAATATATGAGCCACTATCCTACAATAAATAATAAATAAATATTCTGTGACCTTTACCTACTAATTCTCCAATATCCAAGTTTTTAACCTACTTTGAGCTTGATCGGGTACTTTAAGGGCTGTGTAGAGTGAAAATAGTTCACAGGGTAATGCAGGGATAATACGGGGACAAATTCCCATTCGATCAGATGAGCGGAACACCAAAATTTTCGATCATTTGAGCGTAGCCTGTTTTCGAACATTTGAACCAGCAAAACAGACGAAAAAACACGTTCGATCTGTTGAACTTCGATCATTTAATACCCCACCCAGTATAACATGCAAAACATTTTGTACTCTGTGTTTTTTTACTCCACCCAACAATGGCGCACAATTCGTTATCGCTTGCAGAGTGAAGTAAATTACTGTCAGTCGGTCATTCCGTAATACAATGTTTGTAATTTATTCTGTTCAACCTAAAATCTTTTTCAGACATATATTATTGACTCCTTTTGGAGACGCACTAGTTACCAAGGCGATGATACGCCTAGGCAGATTATGGCCGAAGGCCAAAACCGAAGTTGTCCTAGACCTAGGCCGGTTCTTAGGCCTTGCATCGTAAGTACCCTTAATTTCACTTGAATCAAGGTAATTTATTTATTGAAGTTTTATTGAAGGTCAAATCAAATCTTAAAAACTAATTTGCTCAAAATCCATTTTACAGTATTGATGAGTTTATAAATAGGCCTATTCTAAACTATAATTAGAAATTATTTAATTATGGTT